>JADLIF010001965.1:0-28985 GCA_016648015.1 Steinernema khuongi | reverse complement strand
GAGCTCAACCGAGAGACACTTGGCACGCCTTTCACCACCAGTGGCTCACTCTTCCAAGAGAGAGACAAAAACATTAAGGATATATCTCTCAGGAGCACAGTGGTAAACACAAGGAGCCGCTCGTAAAACTCGATGAACTGTGTTCTGGAAACAATAGTAGTTGGCTAGCCGGGAATGAGGGTGGATGGACACCTTCACAGTGAGCAATGTCATCTTCGTGGGACGGCGACAGCTGTGACGAGTGCGAGAGGTTCAATGGCTGAGAAGTTCGAGCAACTGCGAGCTGGAAAAACTAGGAGAAAGAAGGTTCGCCTGTTGTCCCTTACTACTTGGAAGTTTGTAGATAGAGTAGCTTAAGGTTCAAAAACTAGCTTAAAAGAAGTAGTTCTCAGAGAAGCCCAGGATATCCACGTTCTTCGCCCTCTCTGTCCTACCATATTCCTATTTCCCAAGTACTTTTCTCCTTTTCTATGCCCACTTTAACCAACTCAACGCCTACTGCTCACATCCTTGTCGAGTTGAACAAAGTAGCGAGAGTATAAAGTCCATTTAAGGAAATCCACTTAATTCTTTAATAAACCGGCACGGCGGTAAACATTTTGAATCGAGTTACACAGACTTTAGGCGCACTAAAACTTTGTTGTCATAGTTCTGAACAATAGAGCTTAGATTGTCAGATTGTTATGAAGTAAAAGGGCAACAAATCGAGTGATAACAACCGCGTTGTTATGGATGATAGTTTGAAGTAATTCTTTAGCCGGAACCAAGAAACTGCTGCAAGTGGCAATAAACTCAACATGCATAGATGTTGTGCGCGACCGCACTCTCAACAGGACCTAGAAGCCAAGAGCAAAAATCTTAGGCATAACCAAGATCGAAAAGAAGCATCACTTCACATGTGTTGTCTTACAGTGAGACCCATTTTGACAGGTGGTGGCTAGCACACAGAGATAAATAGGAGAAAAGGAACTACTTTTTGTTTGCTGTTGCATCAGCAAGCATTGGCCAGGAGAACCGTAATATGTAGGTATACTCAAATCGAGTTTATCATACACAACAAGGTCTAGAATCAAAAATCATTGTTAGGCATCCCACACGGGCGGGAAACGGTGGACAAACTTCCTCAACCTTCGCTTAACGATTCCGAGAGTCCTCCTTATCCACTTTAAACGTGTTGTAAATCGGTAGTACTTTGACAAGTGGAGACTAGCACATAGAAATAAGAGCGAGACATCTATAAGAACTTTTCTGGCCAGGAACACTGTATACTCAAATCAAGTTTTTGCTCAAGGCATGTGTGGATAGAACCCAATGATTCCTTGGAATACGGTCTACCGAGTATAAGTAAGCCCCACTCAACCTATGAGTCGTGTAAGAACAGGAACTTGAGTATATGCACCTCCTGTACCTCACAAACACATCATTTCCGCTGACTGACGGATGTTTTGAGTGTTGAATGTTCGTCAGTTTTGTTCGTTCTTTCAAAAACGTCCCTTGGGAGGTCTAATGATCTTCACACAGAAGATAATAACCTCCCCACCCGTTGTCTTCCAGGAATTCTTGTAAATTTCCCCTCTGGCTTCCGAGAGAACGCCTAAAGCTTCGCCCCGGGAAGCCTAAAAACATCATTATAGTAAGCTTTAGAGCTTCGGAAGCCAATTTAAAGAAAATTTGTTGTGGCCACTTAAGCCCTGACGTAATCGCCAATCAAAGATTGACTTCGATGTTTTGGTCCCGCGTCGTCGTTTTGGCTGACGAGAGTAGGATGACGAAATGTGACACACGCGAGACGTAAACTGAGCGTTGTGGAAAGAGAGTACGTGTTCATTGACCAGATTAGGTGGGTCAGAGTGAGTAGGCAGAAGAAGGACATGTTCGGCAAACTTTGAGCTGATCAGGATTGACAGGAACACGACTTCCGGAAGCTAAATTAGGCAAGTTACGATTCCGGAATAAACAGCTGGGCATGCCCTAGCTATTCTTAGCGTCATGCTTGATTTCTTTGTGGGAAAGAGCTTAAGATGCGGCTGGTGCAACGATACTTAAAGGTTGACGAAGGTGATCAGGAATGACGACTTCGGACCCAAAGCGGTTCCGGAATAAACAACTGGGTATTCTTTAGCGGCTTACGCTTTATTTCTTTGTTCAAAAGATCCCAAACCGATACTTAAGGGCTCGTCTAGCAGGAGCCCTGGGTGGTGCGAAGAAAATGCTTCTCAAGGATGACAGAAAATGGTCCACGGAACACCAAAACATAGGACCAATAGTATAAAACTAGAAGAGGCCCCACACAGGATATACATATAGTCCAAATATCAGTGCTCAGAAAGGGCAGATTAACACGATTCTCTTTACGAGATGATGAGGGTGTGCTCCCAAAGCGCGCGCGAATCAATGTAATCCTATCTCTGAAAGGATTGGGTCTCCAATTACGCCCCGCCCAATCAAAATTCACTCATAATTTGACATCATTTTTAACAACTCTTTTTTTCTAAGAACACCATCCAAGACCTCTCCGGGGGCCAAAGAATAGTATCGCATCTTGAAGAATTAGCATCATCGGAAATTACAACATTTCCAGCGCATAAATAATCCTAGGTTCTATGGGATCGTGGGCAGTCAAGTAGGCCAGAATTAGCAGTCACTTCTCCGAAGGAATACGTCAGGTACAGTGGCTCAAATGACTACGGCGACTGACTTCAATAAGGCCTGAAACGCGACACTGCTAATAAACAGAGGCAAAAACAAGCAGAGTTCCAAAAACGGCCCTTAGCCGCCGCTTCGCAATCGATTATCCATAAAGCGGAGTTCTTTCTCTCCGCGCGCCAATCAGCCTGGCGCCAAAAGCTTCTTAGTGCGCCGTTTTCCTAGCTTCTTGGAGCGGCGTCCAAGGTGGCAGACGCTTGTGGTGTTGTTCCTGAGGGAGACGATGTTTTCCACGGTGGAAGAAGGGAGGATGGAGAGTGGTAATTCCAGGGAGAGGAGTGTGGAATCAATTCTAACTTCTGGGAAGGCGGTCCGCTTCTTCTACGCAAGCAAGCTGAGTTGTGGCTCTCATTGGACATGAATGAACCGTCTTGAGGGATTTAGGCCCTGAGAAGAGCGTCTGAGGGTGGTGGAATCTTTAATGTGTTTTCGATTCATCTACACAAGGAGCATCGGGGATCAGACGGGAAGAGCGCCATTAGCTGGCTATCTGAAGGGAACACGGAAGTTAGGACGGCAACTGTTAGCATGGACAAGCGCCCTGAGCAGGGTATAAATTCCGATGTGTATCTTTGGTTTGTTTGCCATGGTGGGTACTGTACCCTCGCGGTTAGATTCGGATGAAATATATTCTAGTTTTTGCTAAAGAAAAAATATTTATTTCTGCGCATATATGCATGCAAGGGTTGCCCAGGTTCCCTTTATATGAGGTTCCAAAGATTGACGCCCACAGAAGCGTCTCTAGGCGTTGAATACATTAAACTTTGCATCCTCTTCTACCCTTTGAGGTCAAAATTGTCATCCACAGGGTACATAGCTGGTTCTCGTTTGTTTGTTGACAGAGAAAAGCGCAATTTTCTTTAGGTAAAAATAGAAAGTATAGAAACTAAAGGGGCTGAATTTGAGTATGGCTGAATATTCTACTAAATATTCTTGCTTGGTATTCGCCTTGAATCCTCGATATGACAGCAAAGAACCACCAGACACGCCTTAGATGTAGGGATTCATACGAAGCACAGAAGAGCCTTCAGAACCCTTCAATATAGAAGGTCTTAAAACGCCTACTTAAGACGCTAAAACCTGACGACTGAGGACTTCTTCAAAAGTGGGAATGAAGACTCCTTCCTACGGACACTCTTATTTCTAATTAATTACATTGCCCTATCTCCTTTTCCTCAAACACCGAATACCGGGACATAATCAATCATTTCAGAAGTCGTTCTTCGAATTGGGCCATAACGGCAAATTTGCGTGCAACAGCACGATCTCAGTGACACGGACTGACGGGCCACAATTATCCATCAATTATTTACTCCCTCCTCTATGCCTAATGATTAATTTCAAGTGACTCTGGAAGAGAAGCAGTTGAAGTAGGAGATTAGTGCTTCGAAATGGCGTCATGGGACCCGTCTTCAGGCAGCTTCCTTTAGTCCCAAATTTCTCGCCTTAATTGGCGAGTATGCGGAGAGAAGTTTCCGGGTAAGAGTCGCCTTTTGCCGGCTTGAATTGGGTATGCAATCACCAGGAAGTGCACAACTCGTAAAGTGGCTTGGCGCACGTTTCCAGGCCACTTCGGCGGTTAGGAGGGTCGTCGCAGGGGAGACGGATCCCGCTCACGTAGAGCCAACGTGGATGCTATTCAGGAGATCTTCTGCCGTGGCTCCAATCCCACAGAAAGCGAGGTTCGCAACTACTTGACGATTCACAGAGACTCCTCGATTGCAAGACTTCCTAGAACGAGATTATGAGTTTGGAGCAGGCCAATAGTCATCTTTTAATCGCATAAAAATCAATAAAACAATATCTAGTCATTATATTTACAACAACCAAAGCTGCGAGTATTTAAGCCCCTACAACCACTTCGTCGTCTAATAAATAAAGTGAGTATACAGAGGGCAAACAATCATCAAAAAATCTTCCTAATCAACAAACCGACGTAAAAATACCCTTATTTCTCTACAATGGAGCAACTATGAAAGAGCGAAATTTTTTAGTTTGATCGTAGCTGCCTGAGGTTCGTGCTTCTCAGCGGACATCTTCCTCTGCATAGCCGCGGCCACTTGTTGCTGTTTCACTTGATTGGTTCGGGCAGCCGCGTAAAGCATTGCCGCTTCGATGCGCGCTTTGATTGCTGGGTGCGCAGCCACCAGTTTCCGGAACGTCTGAAGCAGAAATATCCTTATTTGCACTGACTCTAGTTCAAGCTGCAAACCTCAGGGTGTGTGGGTCCAATAGCGTTCAGCTTCTGGTACGCGAAATCGTGAAGTTGCTTGGCGCACGTTCCCAGACTACGGTAATTGTTGGCGGGGTCGTCGCAGAGGAAACATGTAAGGCTCTGCACGAGTAGGCTCACCATAGAGATGGCTAAACATGTGACGTAAAGTTTTGGCGGAAGAGGTTCTCAAGTACCTTTCTTGTCTTTCGCAGCAGAGGATATTGCTTCCAGCGCCTTCGCCGCTTCAATCAGGGTGGCGGTCTCATCAGTCGTCAACTCATCGAACGCGTTCGGCTCCTCCTTTGAGGTAGGTTGCGGGCCCTTCAGCACGTGAGGTTTCAGAATTGAGAAGACTGACGGTCCCAGCTCGCGGATAAATGGAGCGCAAATGTCCTTCTTGGCGAAGAGTGACACCACAGCTTGGAGACCCTTCTGACGGACCTGAATATGGGTGGTAAGGGAAGGTTACGGAGAAAACTGATCCTACTTGAACGATATCGCTCTCCAGGCATGACTTCAGTAGTCTGCAGATACGGTGGAAGATCGAAAAGTTGAGAACGACGAAAGGCGGCAACGCTGTGACCAGAACAGCCACGGCAATAACGATGACGGCCTTATCGACTTTGTGTTCGTCTACAATAATTCTGGATCACACAAGAAGGTTAACTTCACACTTACTGTCGTTGTTGGTCAGATTCACCAAGGACAAAAGAGTACTTCGCATAATGGTCGCCCAATGCTCCGTAGCACCCGTCTTCTTATCGGGAACCGTCACGGCTAACGCTCGCAGCGCCTGCATAGAAGCACCAGCAGCTACGGATACGGTACCCGGAGGAGCGTCTGGGATAAGCTGGTCACGGTCGATCCGAGAAGACTCCCTGAGCACTCCCATCATCAGGTACAAAACCGTCGGCAGCACAACGAGTTGCCCATCCACAGAGCAGAGCTCCGGAACCCGGACTAGCGCCTGGATGGCGACGCGAATCAGCTCGTAGGACTCCATAGGCAGCCTTGCGTACTTCCGGAAGTGCAGCGGGGTCATGGCCTTGCTCTTCATAAGCGCCGAGTTAATTTGGGGAATCTGTCGCACTAGAAGGCACAGGCAGACTTCCAGGGTGGCGAAGGCCAGCGACGTCTTCGCGTCGAATCCATCTTGCAGCGTGCCTTCCTCGCCACCGTAACCCGTATAGCCGCCGGACTCGTTTTCGTTGATGACGTCTTCGTTCTTCGATGCCTTGATGGCAGCAGTTGCGGCGTCAAGAACCACGAGAAGGACGTCAGCGCAGAGGAGCTGGGTTTGGAGATTGTCCCTGGTCAGGATTAACCTAGAAGTAGCCTATGAGATGAGTTATTGGAAATCAAGCATTACCGATGGAGCACATTCATAAGTTCTATCGCCACACGGACATCCTTCATAAGCTCTAATTGAGACCACGAGCAGCCAATCAGGCTCTTGAGAGTTCTCAGGCACAACTGGACCGTCTTGTCCCCGTCCGAGTAGCCGCCACGGCTACAGCTCAACGTCTCCACGCACATTCCTAGCATCAAATGGAACCGAGAGTCCCTCTTGTCACTCAGCCACTTCTTGGGAGTGTCGGACACATTGTTCGCAGCGATTTCGAAGTTGTTCTTGTTCAGCCACATCGCCGTCGCCAGCAAGATCGGTGGCCAACTGGTCCGATAATACTCCTTGCAGGATTCTGCACTCTCGGGCGTGTAGAAAGCTCCGCCTTCGGAGGGCATCTGCGAGGTGAATTCGGCAGGAAGGGAGAGGAGAGCCGAGTCCCGGAGAGCAGCAAGCCAGTAGCCAACGAGTGAGTTTAATTCAGGGATGACAAGACTGAGGAGACTCTCGTGGCGTCCATACAAGGCGCCGTAGTGACTCTCATCCTCTACAATTAAAGATGCGTTAAGATGAAGAAACTCTTGACTCTTACCATCTTTCTTGCCCTCCTTGATAGCGTCATCCTGCTCGACAGCAACGACGTACACCTCCGCCCATGCTTTCAAGATCGCCAGCTTCTCCAGAGTGGCAGCGGACTCGCTGTAGAGCTGCGTGTTGATCGACCCGTGCTTCAGCTTTCCCAGTGAAGACACCAACAGCTGGTGAACTCTTCTTAGATCATTCAGGTCCCTGGCAACTCCGGAGCCAATCCAGGTGCTACACACTTGACAGGCCGCAGCTGTGACATGGGAAGGAGTCTCCGCCACGAATGCAGGCCGAAGCGCGGCGCCCACTTGGGCTTGGAACTGCTCGAGGATTACGTGCCCCGGGAATTCAGGCTCAGGAACGCTGGAAAACCTGTTGATCACTTCCTAAATCATCAAGAAGTCAGAGTGGAAATGGAATGAGGACTGACCTGAAGACAAGCTAGGCCTGCGAGCCTGAGGTTGGAATTGTCGTTGGTCGCTCCCATGAAGGACATCCTCACGAGATCGGAAAGATGAAGCACGAGGTAATCCATTCTGCCGCCACTCGACATCTGGAGCTCCTTGGCCAGAGCCAGATCCAGATGCGCTCGTTCCGATTCACAAACGGTCATCAGCCTCTGGACCGTTTCCAGAGCGAAGACTCTCGTCGGCCACCTGGGAGCCAGTTTCGCGCGCTCCAGTTGTCCATCGGCCGCCAGCGTGTTCCCTGCAAGTGTATCTTCATCGTCGCCCTCTCCTTCTTCGTCGTCATCTCCATCCTTGTCCATCTTCCCTTCTTCGATCATCAGCGTTGATCGGACGTTGTCCGTATTGGCCGAGGAGGCGAGGATATCCTTGCACATTGACAGCCAGTAGTTGAGGGAGTCTCCACAAGTAGCTTGGACGAGAGAGACAAGACACTCTCCGATCTGCTGTCTCAGCTCCGGATCTCTTTCGGTGTCCAGCATTCCAAACAGCATTCCTTCGAGACCCGTCTCAGGCAGCACTGGCTTCACGTTCGATGACTGCTTCTGGTCGATTATCATCCCCTGGGGCACGAGATTCTGCGCATGTTCCCTGACCTCCTTTGCCTCCCGCTGGAGCAGTTGTCGGAGACAACAGACGGCAGCCTTCCGGAGGACAAGATGAGGACTCGAAAGAAGCTTCTAAACATGGAAATAAGATTCAATTTTTAAGCGATCATCACTTACGCAAATCCTCGTGACGAGCTGTTCCAGGTTTACATATCTCGGAGCAAACAGATGAAGCTGTTGGATGCACGACAGAGCTTCTGCGTTTATGTTACAGTCGCTGTGGTCGGCCATCATTGCATACGCGACGAGGAACATGGATCTTGTCGACTCGATTCCGCCGATACTTTGGAGCTCAGGGCCGACAGCAGTGATCAGAGCGGAAATGAGTTTTCCGATCGACTGTATGACTTCGACGCAGGTTGGAGCAGTCATCAGAAGTAGGCGAAGACAAAGACTGAGACTAGGCTCGACGTATCCGCGGAACATACCGCCTCCGGTACTTGCGATCAGTGCCAAAGAAAGGATGGCCCACGCCTAAAAGAAGTGTGTTCTCGAAGAGATAGATGCCTACCGTAACCCACCTGTACTGTAGGAGAACTTGCGTCCTGGGCTAACGCCAGGATAATCGAGACGCTGATGTTTAGATGCTGTCCAGAGCCCAAAGATCCAACGTAGCGATGGACACAACCAAGAGTGAGCACATGGCCCGTCCTCGTCTTCTCATCCCTTAAAGCCTTGAGCTTGTCAAAGCTGCATTGCGCTATTCCGGCAACGAATTGGGCGTTGTCGACAGCCTTCGCCAGTCTTCCGAGGGTTTCAGCGGCAACACACTTCAGCAGAGGCTTCTCCGAGGTAAGACAGTTCACGATAAGTGTGACGTTCGCCTTCTGAAGAGCTTCTCCTTCCAAGCGACAGTTCTTCAATTCTCCCATCGCCTTAAAGGCGGACAGGAGCGCTCCGAAAATGTTCAATTGGATCTAAAAGCACAAATAGGTTCGGGAACAAGTAGATCATGATTACCGCGTAAATCCTCTGATTGTGCTTCGTTCCGGTTGTCTTTGTGCATTCGATGAAGCGCTCCGTCAGTTGTAGCCTATGTTTACCGGCGACTATTGGGTACAGTCGGGCGAAAGTTTGAATAGCCGCATCGATGGAGGCGATCGCCGGAGGAAGAGGTTCAGGCCAGAACGTTTCTCCCGTCGTGGAAGAAGTGAGCAAGAAGAGAGGATCGTAGTGAGGAGAGCCACAAACTCCGCTGGAGACCGGATGCATCTCGTGTTCGATCATCTTCTGGTCACTCTGGGCGATCCAGCCACCGAGGAAGCAGGCTTCTACAGCGGAGCACAAGGAAGGAATCACCGACGAGCAAGTAGTGGATTGAGCGTTGTCGGAGAGCGTGAGATCGGCGACGAGTTCTCGGAGAAGACTGGGTGTCAGATCTAAACACGATTCTTCAGGTGGGCAGATACCGTAATCACTTACGATCGAAGGTTCGCGTGGACGACATTCCGTTGAGTAGGGTGTACAGACGGATCCTGAGAACAGACATATGTGAACGGATCTTGATTCCATGTGACCGAAGAAGATGCGCGAGATGGTCCATCGTCGTTAAAGCGGTCTCCACAGGTCCGAGGATGTTCTTCACAACGTGATCGGTAGCGAGGCTCGGACATTTCTTCAGGAACGCGTTCATCGAACCCAGCGCTCCAGATCTAGCTTCCAGTGTGCAAGCCCACGTAAACGCATCACCGCGGTCCTGTGCCTCTCTCTTCGCCTTCTCAACAGATCCCGGGAAGCAGGCGCTCCATAGAGGGAAGAGCCTCGCCAGATGGGGTTGAATATGCGACGGTCCAAGAGAAATGACGGCCGTGATCAAATACCATCCAGCATGAGCTTTCACTTGGGCTAGTCTCGTTTCAGCCGCCGTTTTAAGCATATCCGCGGCGATTTGGAACACTTGCTTCGACTTGCAGAAGGGGATTCCAAGTTCAGAATCCGCTGACCCGACTAGGAGCGCGGCCAAAGCCAATGAATACCCGTTTACGGCTTCCGCGCATACCTTCATATGTTCGAGCCTGGAAATATCCTCTTTAAGCTTAAGTACATAACAGAATTAGCTACCTGTTAATACACCTATCGATAAGAGGTGTCGTCTGCGATGGCACGGAGAGGGTGACGCATCGAAGACACCACGCGGCGGCAATTCTGGTGGCCTGCACAGGGTGCAGAAGGCAAGCAAAGACCGGCTCCATAATACCCGAAGCTTCCACAAAAAGCGGTGTCACAGTCGTTCCAATTTGGCGGACAAGACAGGACAGTTCCAGTAGACTCACAATCGTTGCTTGAGCACTGGAGAAGGCTTCCACGCCTAGAACCCGTTCAACACCCGGATCAGGATTGTAATCTGGAAGGATACAGTTATATAGGCTACGTGGAATGGAGCTCACCGAAGCAGTTGATATACTCGTTTATCAACGCGCCGAGGTGCTTACAAACCGAGATCTGAGCTTGTTCGCTCAGCTGCAGATCGAGAGTGGAGCGGAAGACGTACAGGAGGCATCTCCTCAGGAAGACAACTTCTGCTTCTTGGGTGGTGCTGCTGAAGAAGCTCTAATGAGAACAGGACAAATACTATAAACATACTTGGTGTAAGCTAACGGTCCACACTTCGCCGCGAGTTCTAGGATGTGCCTTACAAAGAACGCGCTGTTCTTCTCTAGCCAATCGCTGCCCAGCTCATTCACCAGCTCCACGTACGCTAGCGCGATGCCGACGCGGATCTCCTTCTGACCCCCAGCAGCTGCTCCCGATCCGCTGCGAAGGAATCCTCCTAAGCCTCCTCGGAGAAATCCCGCTGCCAGCAGACCCATAGCTTCTTCAACGGTCAGCGAAGGATGGGCAGGAGTATTGCCGGGTGCTGGAGGAGCTCCTTTGAGTGGTGGCTTCGGCTTCTCGATGCTCAGCGAAAGGAGTTTCGCAAGGACGCGAGCTACGCACTGCCGCACTTCGTAGTTCGAATCTTCTAGTGCTTTGATGCATACGGTACATGTTGCTTCGACGTCATGGGTGTACAGCACCGGGTAGTCGGGGATCAGAACGAAGAGACACTGTAAGCAAAGAACATGGATCTTGCCATACACCTTCAGACTTACGTTTATGGCGGCGGCTCTCACGCTCATCCCACGATCCGTGACGTATGTCCGACATAGAAGCTTGCTCAAGTCCTTGTGAATGGAAGCAGCGGCAGAACCAAGCCCAGTGACGAGCTTGGACAGCGTGTTGAAGATTTCTGCTCTACAGCTGGACTAAAGCAATAAAAATTTCAATAACTTCTCCGTCCAAAATGCACTCTTACATCAGCATGTTTGAGCCACCTTGTCATCAAATTGAAGGATTCTTCGTAGCTTCTTCCAACCATCCGCCCCAGATTCTCGTACATCGCGGCGAGGACATTCAAGGCGGTCCTATAATAGATTATTCAACCAAATATCAGCAATGAATGAATTACAGTTTCACAGCCAGCTGCTGTGGGGAATCATCCTTCGATTTGAGTGCGTCGTTGCAAGTGTTGACCGTGGAGAAGAGGTTAGATGTGTCGGCGATTAGGAAGACTTGAGCAAGACATTTGGCGAGGAGAACTCGGGTCGGAGGGCCGGGGCCTTTGCTGATCTGTTGAGTGAGCTGCTCGACGAGCTTCTGCTGACAGTTGCGAAGGTCGGCCTGTAAATAATGAACGGGTGATGAACAAAAACAGGAGGAATTTGAAATTGGTAATTGTAAACGGCGCATAAACGCCGCAGTTAAGAGAATACATGTGGCTTCTTCGTAAAATTAATTTTAAAAAAATACTAATAATCAAGAATCGAAAACTAACCTTCTGGTAAACAGGCAAGATTTGGTCCAAGAATCGCAGCCACTCGTAGATAAATATCGGCTTCTTGGGATCGGCACACAGCCGGAGCGCCTCCTCGTTGAGCAGAAGACTGTTGGACTGCTCCATGGCTTCGGGATCCGGCGGAAGAATCAGCAGCGAAACAAAGAACGGCCGGAAGGCATCGCGCTCGTCAGAAGGCGCCCTGCAAAGGATAGTCTAGACGAGTAGACGAGACAGTTAATGTAGACAGACACGACACGGAGAGAGACACGAAGGAGGAAATATTTGTGGCGGGCATTAGTAAAACGAGGTGTGAGGTCATAAAGAGTGAAATATCTCTGGTGATCATTACAGCCAGGACCTCGTAAACAAAGTTCGCCTTTGGCGCTCTGGATGTCGATGGAGTGGGGGGAGATTTATGGCGCTATTGAGGGATTTTGCAGCGTAGCTTTTTATATGATGAGAGATACTAATATCCAGCCCAACTTGGCCCCAAATTTAATCAGCAAAATGCGATGATCTCCTTCTGACTTGGGCCCGCGGTCCAGATTCTATATTTGGAGAATTTAGCACTACACATGCATGGCAATGGAAAAGAAATTAATCATGGAAAAGCAACAAAACCAGGCTACCGTTGACCAAGGCCACCTGCCTTCCCTCGGATTACGGTAGATCCGGCTGACCCCTCCTATGGCATTTGCTTTAACGCTGTCATAAATAGAAAAGGAACTTCGCCCTTTCCGAGCAAGTACTTCTTCAATCCCAAATGACCATGTGAACTGATATCCGGGAGGGAAGTCATGACGACTTGATTACTTCCTGATGGGATTGCGACATTGCGACAAACCGGGCATTCCCAAGAAGCTCATAAAAGGGACAGAGCGCAATAAGCTTGTGTTCGAATGAGAACTCAACAGGATTGGGCAACATTCCAGCGGTACGCGCACTTTGCTTAAGTGGGATCCAACGATAAGCGCAGGCCTCGAGAGATAGGAGACGCAAAGCAACAATACCAAGTTAGATTAGATGTTTGCCATAAAATTGACTTCTGAAGCGGAAAATTGACATTTCGCGCTCCGAGAGGGCAATTTTTCAGAGGTCAGTACATATATCTTCCCTCTTTTTCCATTATCTGACACGATTCCAAATTTCCGTTAAGCTTGAAGCTAGTGAAAGAAGGCACAAAGACACTGGGAAATCAAAAGTTCCTTCGCTCGTAGATCCAATTTCGCGATAACACCTCAAAGTCGTCATTTCTAGATCTACTGATAGGCAAGTCAATAAGTTGCCAACTGTTGGCTCAGGAAGCGGTGGGAGTGGAACTAGCGAAATAAAAGGATCCACCTCCAACGAGTGGAATTCGTCATGCGTCTATGAATTATTCATGAGTTTTCCTGGTAATTCAATTGGGTAAGTGGTTCTGACGGGATGCAATGAGAACTTGGCCTATATCGCCTCCATGGGGGCAGACTGGAATAACAGAAAATGTTCCGCTAAATGGCCGTCATTATGAAGGAGGTTGTCGGCGTTCTGAAAAACAACTTATCGTGACATTAGGCGCGAAACGAACCGAATTTGCCTGGGACTAGGCAGAGTTAATTACGAAGCGGCTGAACGTGACTGCTTAAAAACGAGATTCAAGGGCCAATTTCAAAAAAGTGCAGAGTTGTGTGTCCTTCGCACAGAAATTGGATCTGCCCAAATAGTGGGATCAAATTATCTCATGGATAAAAAACGGGGCACTAGAAGCAGGAAGCTGTTTTTCATGCTGATCGGCGATCCTGCGGTTGGCGTGGTGTCCATGGCTGCCAACAATCAATCGAGAAGCCGTCAAAGTAAGGCCTTCGGCACAAAAAACAAGTCGAACAAAGCCGCGAGAACACCCACTGCTTCCGAGGAAAGCCGACGCCATCTAAATTGCATAGCTCAACATAGATCACTGACAAGAGCAAAACAGAGTGGCGCCGGACTAGTTAGACTCTGGAGACTATAGTCGGACCAAAGTACTGGCCATGAAACGGTTCTGAGGATTAATGTTCGGAGAGCTGCACTTTGGAAAGAGCAACGACTTGGGAGCGTTCCCAGAGAGGCTGAAAACATGGAGAGGTGCATGGTCGAGCAGATCGGGAAGACGAAACTAATTAGAGATAAATGTATGGCTAGCCTGGGGGATTGTTAGTAGCAGAGAAGGCAATGCATGTAAGTCCTGAATGATTCAGCAGCCGCTTACATATTAATGCGTTTAAATGCTTAATAATTCCAAAATAGCGAGAAACACGTTTTCCAGGGAACAGCGCGAGGTACGTTTCAAGCATGTAATATCGTTTCAGGACCTAAAACCCAATTAGTCTTGGGTCGGAAAGAGAGCCGAGCGTTAGGGTCCCGGAAGTCCCTCCCTTTTTGAGGATTACACTTTAGAGTTCGAACCCTTGTTCCGCCTCGGATTTGCACCCCTTTGTGGTCGCTTTCTACGCCTCGACCAGAGAAAGAGGTTCAATAGGCCGAAACAGGTTTTTTTGCATGCAAAGTAGAGGAATCTTCAGCTCCTTTGCAGCGTGCTTGATTTCGTTTGACGCGACTACATCCGACGACAACAACGAGGAGGGACCTCCAGTTCCTCATCCAAATCGCGGAAAATGTGAATTCGCAGAAACTAAAAGGCAAATAACAGGGTATTAAAAAGCCTCATTCTTCACGTTTGACTGCCTCGGAGGCTTAGCTGTGACAAGTCCATTTCTGTCTTCCCGTCGCATAACACGGGTTCCTGCGCGGTCTTACAATCTCTCCAAAGCGAAAAGCGAGAATGTTTCGTGTTTCGCAGAGCAAATTCGATTGTTCTCTACGTGAAAAACAACCAAATCTAAAAATTGGATAAGACGCAAACCGAGTAGAGGCGCAAGGTCCAACATTTCGTAAGGAAAATCAAATAAAGCGAATGGTCGATAGGGAAGTTCTGAAGCAGAACGGCAGATGCTCACGTAAAACAACCCATCCTGCGGCTAATAAAGCCTAGAAGAAAGGAGATTGCTTTGGCTAATTACGAAATCTGATACACAACGCTGCAGGAAGTGTCAAATGTCCGAGCTGAACGGAGGAAGCGACTTTTCTAAGTATAGAAAACCGGCTCAAAGCTCAATTAGATTATAGCCGACGCCGAAGCAGAAATCGACATCGATAGCGGAAAACGCCGTCCGAGAGAGCGAAAGATCTTTTTTGCAAAGAATGCAATGTTTGCCGTAAGGATTAAAGTTTGTCGCAGTCGACTCCCAATTTAATGTTTCCTACGACTATAAAATATGTTCGGGGAAGTCATCTTTCGATGTCGAAGACGCTGGTTGTTTATGTTAAACACGATGTACTTTTAAGCCATTTCTCCTATAACAGGGAATAAGTCATGTTGCGGCGAGCAGGAAGAATGGGAACCCGACCGAACGTGAGGGAAACACTAAAGCAGAAGTAGGCTCGAATGCGCCTCTTTGTTTGTCTCGTCTTGACGGCCGAAAGCAAGAAAACACCGCGGTCCACGAGTGTCCAACGCGATCCTCGAACTTCGCTGAATAATTCAGAACAGCAAAAACCGGAGGGAACATGCACTCCCGCGCCTCCACCAGCGCGAAGAAGCGTTCGCTTATTCATCGGCCCAAAAGAAGAAGCAAAATGTCGGCGCCGTCCTCCGGCCTCCTCGCAGCGAGAACCATAATTCAGTGCGGCTGGCGGCTGGCTCCGTTAGGCCCGCAAAAACTACGCGCCAATTGTTCGTCGCGTCGCGTCTCGCCCCGACTGAACGGACGACAAATCCTAGGGTCCGTTCCAGCCAGCTCGGCCGAGATGAGCTCGCTCTGGTGGCGGTGCTGGTGTACAAACGCGCGTATCGCCTCTCCGTGGCCATCGGACGGGGCTTAGGCTAAGCCCTGTCGGCCATGGGCAGTTTGGACGCGCCGGCGCGCACTCTCAACGCGACACGCGATCGAGAGGCGACGTCGCGTCGAGAGGACGAGTCGCGCACGCTCCGATCGCAATTAAAAGGTGACTGGAATGGGCCCCGCAGGAAGTGCAATTTTCCCGCGCTGGTTTGCTTCTTCCTTTCTGCAAGATTGTCACGCGGGATCGGATTTGCGACATGGAGGGGGCGGGTACTGTACCGCGCATTTGATTAGAAAATTGGAGCAATTTGTAGAGCAGCTGCAGATGTTGCCATTGGAACAGCTGCAGCGACGAAAAACGGTTTTTTGTTGATGAAAAATGGCCAAAAGGGGGTAAACACTGACCAGGGGAGTTGAAGCAGAGGGTGTTGGTCTTTTAGGGCAAAAGGGGCGTTTTTTAAAACGATTTTCTCTGGTTACAAAAATAAAGTGTAAATTTAAAAAAGTAATCTCAGGACGCCAAATTGCTTGCAAGATGTTTGCAAAAATACATATCAGGGTCTTGTAAGGTACTGTAGAACAATGGCTAAGGGCAATGATATACTAGAAAAACAGTATTTTAGAGCTGGCCGGAAAAATATTCTGAAATAACGTTATTTTCCACTTAAAACAGGATTTTATTTTGTGAATTTTTCCAGTGAAATGTTTTTCCGGAATGAATGTATTTTATTGGAATTTATGGTTTACGACTGATAATATGTATACGAGGCATGCCTCCTAATAGGCTTACTTAATGATTGCCTGAAAAAGCTTCATAAATCATTTCTATGAGAAGACACATACGACAAAACAGCATAAAAAGCCAACACTGATGCATCACCAGGAGAGATCTCTCCACTCGAAATGAAATTTCCCTGAACACAAAGAGTGCATTTTAATTTTGACCGGACACCCAGTAAACGAGCCTGTTTTTATTTGTTCACTATGACGTCAACTGAAAGCGGCACGACAACACCCGCACCAAAACAGAAAACGATATTGGGGACATGTCGCATAATAGATTGCCAGCTCCACTCAAGCTTACTGGGTTAAAATGTGTAAAAATAAACTTCACACGGTCTGTTTACCGATTTTGGACTCATTCATGGAAATATACTTGGAATGCAAGAGAAAAAAATAACGCTATACACATATAAGGGTTCAAACCTAAGCAAAGGTCAGATACTGAAGACCGTTTAGCTTCTTAACCCACAAAAGGAAGATAGGGAAAACTTGATTTGAATAAAACCAAAGAGACCAAAAAACCCTAGGAGACCAAAGCTCTAAAGTCCAGAAAGAATCGCCGCGATTGAGAGATATGGGCAATTCAGTGCAGGAGTTTTTGAACCACACAAAGAAGCTCTACTCAAACTTGCCAAATCAAAATATGTAAATATAAAGTCCTCGTGTTGTTTGCTTATCAATTTATGGACACCAGGAAGAAGTTGCGCTTATAATTGATGGGATTTCGATATTGTCAGTTTCTTCCAGTTTCAACATCTCAGCTGAAGACACTAAATCTGAGAGGAAGGTACTTGTCTATCATTTCCCTCACAAAACATGCTTTGAGTAAACATAAACAGCCAAAGATGCACAAACTGTGCGATAAAACATTAACCATACAACGTCATGACAAAAAAGAGAGAATCCAAGGACGATCAGAGGCCGAACACGAGTCGCCTTAAGAGCGCACACTTATTATATTTAATCGTAAAGTGGTCTAGACATCCCGTCGGATCTTCTACGTAATGGCTTACGCCCTGCGGCATACCACCATCCTAGAACTGACCGCGGACCAATACTCGTCAATCCAATTTACCCAAATTTCGCAACCCGCAATCAATAGGCGAACTCGGCATTAGCATCTTCTGAGTCAGCTGGACCAAGGGTCTCTCCGCGGCGGTCTTAGACGCCCTGCGGACAATACCCTCGGGATCGTTTGGGGTCGCGCGCGGGCGGGTAGCGGCGCTCGAGTGCGCGACGTCGCCGGCGACCCTTTGTCGTTCGGACAACAATTGGATTCTTTTTCCCTCTCATTTGTGCGAATTCCGCGAGGTCGTGTAATCGATCCTCGATGGGAAAAAGCGCCGTGAGGAGGCCGGTTTCCGTCGAATTCCAAATGAATTCGATGTTCGACTCGCGATCCCTTTTGTGAGTTGCGAGGCGTATAGTTTATCGTAAGCTAAGGATTAGGGGATCAGCTGGCATCGACAAAGAAGGGCTGGCAAGGCAGCCATTGACGGATCGGGGGATAATCGATCTGGAAGTCGGTCGTCGATCGGAAAAGGAAATGTTGCTTTAGGGGATCGTGAGCGGAAAGGCAATGTTTGCACTTGGAACTGTTTGAAACGAGGAGATCTTATCGATGACCATAAATAAACAGTCGTGACTTCTTTGTTTACTCGGCGAAGAAGGAGGACAATTATGGGGCAAGTAGGGTACTAAGGATGAGTCACAGATGGATGTCCTTCTCGAGAAGGCCCTGAATAAGCCTTGAAAAGGTACTGAACTAAAATTCCATTTAGAGTTAGTAACAGATCTTTCCATCAGTGTTCTACCCTACCACGCCACACTCAAAATGTGTGTATAGCCTAGTCAAAGAATAACGCTGTGCAGGCATGTTTACACAAACTTCTTCATGATAAAAGGGTCAGTTCGAAAGGACGTGGCACTGAAGCAGCCCCGTTTGAACGTTGAAGAGCCTCGAAATGGCCTCTTAGAGCGCAGTTTTAAATCCTTCTTTCACAGCTGCATTCAATGGGTCCGCGCTCAATAGCTGTACAAGGTGACCCCGCTGGAACGATGAAAAATTAAGAGCTGGAGGGTGCCGATATTTGTTTTTACAGCCAGCGGGGGGCTTTATTACTTACGTGCGGAAAGGAAAGGACACCATAAACATTGTGACGACGTTTCTGTTGCTCTTGTCACCACGGAGTCAACGTTGGCAACGGATGGACTCCCATCCCTAGCATGTGTATGAGAGCACCATGGGCATTTAAAAAGGGGGTAAAGAATTGAGGGAGCGACAGAATTCCATCTATAAGAAGACGATACATCAATGCAGAAAATGTCATTTATTGTGTGAATTGCTTCCAGAGAATGCTTTATTATGCAGCTAAGGAGACATCAGTCACAGCCAGCAGAGGAAGAAGTGGATGTTTCCATGGGTACTTCATAAGTAGTGTCTTCTTTAGTCGGACGACAGGATACATGTATTCTATGGTGCTGAAAGGGTGAAATTGGAGCAATCGTTGGTTGGACGGCTAGATAGGTGGATGCATCATCTCCGCGTATCAATGAAAGTATTTGCAAAAATTTAAATAAATACGCTACTTTACACTTTAAAACTACAATTTAGTTAATCCATGTTTACTGTTTGTACTATGGGAATACATTACATTTATGCATGATTAATCGCTATAACGTTTTATATGAACGAAATGACGACTATGCTTTTCCAAACCTCTATTCTAACTCGTCGGACTTTCCCAATGTCAGCCATGTTCTTAATCTGTAAGGATATACGTGAGATCTTATTTATCTTAATTATAAAATCAAGCTCTTAAAATCGATCAAAACCGTTTTTTCTTTGCTCAAAGTTTACCGATGGTCCTGTTGCATGAAATGACTCACTTTTGCGAAGATAAAATAGTATAATTTACAGGGAAAAGCCGTTCTTTGTTTGATGTTTGGCCTTGGCCAAAAGACAATAAAGAAAGAACTGCTGTGTAATATTTCACTTACATACATTACGACATACTGTTGCAAAAATAAAAGGGAAAATAGTAAGTAAAGTAACGCTAGAAGTAAAGTAGTAAAGTAACCTTAGTAAAGTAACGCTAGAACCAGAAAAGGTTGGACACAAAGTTTCCTTAATACGTTTAGCCAAGAAGGATCATTTAATTTGGCCACAAAGAACGCCATAAGCTGGCTAATGATGCTTTTGGCTCAAATGCTGCTTTTCGGATTTTAAAATTGCTGCCCTTTTTTCTGTATCATCGCATCAGGTAGTACCATCCCCGACTTTCCGGTTTCCGTCTATTAAATATCAAATTCTATTGGTCTCGCTGTGTCATCTTGCCAACAAACACACCTCAAACCCAGCGCTTTCAAATTCTCGACGGCGCGAAAACGATTTACGACTGTTTGGTTACGCAAAAGCCGCAGAAAAGGAGACGTTTCCTCAGCATTGGTTTCGCTTTCGTGCAATGTCGTCTCACCAGCCTATTCGAGTCTCCACGACGAAGATTCGTCCCGCGCTCTACAGTACCTTCCCGACTATTAAGGTACCCCAAATTACTGTAGTTTGCATAAGAATGAGTTTAGAGAGCAGCGGTGGTTAACCCTGAGGTCTCGAATGGAATTTACGAGAATATCAGTCCTAAGGAACAGCTTCAATCGGAGTATCAGCCCGACTTCATCAAGCAGACCTCCTGGAGCAAGACGTATAGGAAGATATTCCGCGAGACGTCCGAGGGAAACTCACCGAATTCGCTTATTTCAGCGAAAGACGAGTACGAGCGGTAGGTTGGAGTAGCACTGCACACTCTTGAAATCGACCGAAGTTTTCTTTTTCCCTAATAAACCTTTTGGTCTAAGGAACAAAGTGTCACAAAAGACTCAAAGGCCTTGAGTCGTGGATACTTTTACCACTTCGGCTCCTAATATTCCGGAGATTTAACACATGGATCTATTCGTTGACATAATGTCGGGACAAGTCCAAAGTTTCACTTGTAAGTAAGAGAAAGAAGACTTCCCCATTTCAGCAGTACTCACGATGGTGACACTCAGGAATACCTGAGAAAACGTCAGGAATTTGAAGCGGTGCCCCTTGACCACCCGAAACCAGAAGAAACAGAGAAAGTTGTCTCCCACGTTGTCCATCCAGGAACAAGATGTATGTCTCTAGGGTATCCTTCTCTCTAGTTTGTTTTTCTATGTACTGCAGACTACCCGATCCAGTCCAAAGTGCGTTCCACACTCGAGAAAGGTCACTCTCTGCCAGCACGTCGTCCTCCAACGGTCACTGAATTCCCTATCGATAACGGAAACTCTCTCTCCACAAGGCATAAGTATGTCCGAAAGACCCAGAGCGTGGCAGGAGCCCGTGGGCAGGACAGATGCCGGCCCAAGAACCAGGATGAAGTGAAGATCAAGCTTGAGGGCCTTCTTATCCCAAAGGCTGTCGAGACGCACCGCACTGCCTCCTTCGTCGAGAACCAAAACGATGTCATCCCCGAGGAGCCTTCGGTCAAGAAGGCACCATTTGGTCGCCAGCAGTCCAAGGATTCCATGGAGAGTCCCTCTCACCTCTCGGTCGTCAGTCCGGCTGTCAGCACTTGTGATGTGCGCAAGGCGATGGGAAATTTACAGGTTTGTTTTGCCACTGTCGCATAGTGCGCCATCTCGCGCCAACGATCGGTCCCAAGCGTCAAAGTACGCTCCGAAGTCCAAGATTGGCGTGTTCGCGACGTTAGAATCCGCGTGATTCGAAGGTTGTTTGCGATTGCCCGCGGGAAATATTCCGTTCTATTTTCGATCGGGACGGACAATATTTGATCAGTTCCGCGTCACCAAAACAACAAAATATAAAAATCGACGTTTTGTAATGTGACAAGTGGCTCCATTGGGCGTCGAAAATAACGCACTGTTCAAAAGGTCGAGAGTTGGGCACAATGGGAAACGGTTTTGATGTTCGACTTCCTGCACAGTCCTAAAGGTTTTGGGTATCAGAATCCGTAACCTGAATCTCGTAGAGACTTATCGTTGCCCTACTTTCTCCAATCTTGAAAACCATTGCACATCTCTATGTGCTCTTGTCGACCCCGGGCTCGTGACGACGGATCTGGTCGTTGCTATTACACAACCCTCTATAAGCTTCATAGCAAATGAAGTTCTACAACATGGTCTTAGGTCAACGAAGAAATGCTCACCATAGTCAACAAATTCGTCAAATCGCACTTCATTCCCCACAAGGTCAGGATCAGTGACGTCACCGAGACTTCCATGCCTCTGCAATACTACTGGAGCCGAGTTGTGAACCTCACCGACGGAGAGAAGGTGCATTAAGAGTGTTTTCGTGGTAACATGATCTGTTCAGAAAGGATCACTGAAAGTACAGCAGCTGATGACTCTTTCCTCAGAAGACTCCGAGCTCTTCCTGAAGGGGAACATGGCTTCTCAAGAAGGCGCAGCGCAACGTTCTCCACGTAGTCCGCGACATCAAATTACAGAGGAAGAAAAGGACCTACTGGAGATCATCGTTAGGAAGATAGAGCAGAAGATTCCTCTAGGCAAGTCCACTCACCATTCCCTTGACCTTTCTCTCCTAGATTGGCCAGAGCTCTTCCTCCTGAAGGGCGCCCATTGTCGACTGGTCATCCCAAAAGAACGGCAACTTAGGAAAAAGAGAAGCTTGTACTTAAATAAGGATACTTGCAAGAAACTCGAGGCGGAACTTGTAGAAGATTATCGCAGCTACCAGGTACGGTTCTGGCCACCTAATGAGATCCAACATCATTTACAGCTCCTTCTTGAGCAAATAATGATTGTCGACGATCTCTACACGAAGCTCGCCTTCGATATAATGCAAGCCGAAGCGTATTGGTACGCCGCCAGAGTCATCTCGGGTAAGACAAACATGGAACGACGCTGAGCGTGTGGGGGCATAGCTCAGTGGCAGAGCATTCGACTGCAGATCGAGAGGTCACCGGTTCAAATCCGGTTGCTCCCTATCTTTTTTCCTTTTTGCCCACAAACCTTTCCTACGTCTTTTCCCCATTGTAGAATCAATTCTTCGCTCGAATAACTTCCGTATGGCACTGCGCTTCTACGCCGACCTTCTCAGCCGCGCGTCGGAAGCGTTGGAGCCGAACGACCCGAGTCTCACAACGATCTGTGAGAAGACGAGTTTGATTCTAAAGGAAAGTGGAATTGTGGACGAGTCGGTGACTACCAGTTGCCTCCAGGTGGTCGCGGCAGCTGAGAAAGGTATTCACCAAGTGCAAAAGTGCATCTTTATCTCAAGGACTCAGAATGGGACGCTTTTATCATTGTTGATGAGGCGACGTCCTCGGCTAGATGTTCTCGGTCTCATGGCGTGAGATGAGATGAGCGATTAGATTTTATGACGTTTCGTAGACGGAATCCCGGGAAGATTGAAAGGGTAAGACAAGCCCCTCGTAAAGCTATCTGACGGATGAATGAACATAAGAGGGCATGGGATTCCTAGGCCCTCACTCATCCGAAACATATGAATGAATGGATTATGTCAAAGGATGCCAGCAATTAAGGAAATTGTACTCTCTAATTTGCATCGTGGAACGAAGGGGAAATTCCCCATTCTGATAAGGGTCACCTTGGTTTTATGACGCCATATGATGATGAAAGCAGAGGGTGTGACAGGTTCCGAGTGCATCTGGCTGAATGCGTCATAGTAGGGGTGACTGTGGAGATCTCAGAATTGCGGCATGGAATCTATAGAATTCAAAGAATTGCGTGTGAGTCATTCTGTATTCTGTGAGTCATTCTGTCTTGGAGGACTAAAGTATCGTTGGTTGAAGTAGGCGATTGTAAGAAGTTCTTACTGAGAACGTCCACAAAGAAACCTTCTGGAAAGTGGACACATCTTTTGCTACATCAAATTAAGCGATAAATCCGAACAGCGAACTCCAAGAATAGTAGTGGATCCACAATACAAAACCATGGTGTTTGAAAAGTATTCGGGTCCTCCTTGTAATGCTTGTAGTACTTGAAATGAGTCACACTTTCGTCATGTTCTAATACTGCATCTTATCCTTCTATTTCTGTCCGTCACAAGCCGGGGTTCGCATACAATCCGATTTATCTCCTTACACACACAAGGTGTATCTGAAAGAACACTTCTAAAGGGACTTTTGAAACCCTTGCAGCTCAGGTCACACGTCACCTTTCCACACATAGCTCTTAGTTAGATGCTTCCTAGACTCTCCTGTCAGCATCCCATAAGTAGGATAACGCTCAGACATTCCTACGAACTTCTACAGAGTTTTCCACGTATCAAACTTCCTTGTTTACATGACCCGAGCTCTGTCCACATATAACTTATTTTCCTTCTCTGTTATGCGCCTATCACGCCTATGCATCTTCACTTCCCAAACTACGTCCTCATTAAATGCACTTCCTTCTTCTAGCGATGTGCTCCCGCGCCACGGACGTCAAGACGGAACGTCGCCTTCTTCGCATCAAGGAGAACCTGGCGCTGTGCCGTCAACGTTGACATTTATTATATAGCATGTGGTATGCCAGCATATGCGTACATAATCATGGGAATAAGAACGTAAGAGCATAAAAATTTCGCATAGTAGTAAGAATATCGCATTTTCAAAGTAGAATCAATGCACCCAGGGAAGACGTGTGTTTACAGAGGAGATAGCGATAACTAGACGAGTAGAAATATTCCGTAGTTTGAGTGAGAGCATGTGGTGATGGGGACAGAAGGGGTCGAGCGGGAGGCATGGGGCTGGGGAGGAGGAAAGGAACCCTTCGCGATGGAACACGGTACTCGGTTGCCATTTCAGTGTTGGCAGTGGGTTGCTGGGATCGAGGGACAGAGAAACATTCCGGTTCCATCAGTAAGACGATCTTAACTGAACCGTTTTCCACCGAAGAACTCTGTTGAAAGACGAGAGGCGGGACAGGGGTCTAGCCGATTTCTAGTGTCCGAAAGGGGGAGAGCGAAAAGAGAATCGTGGTCACTTCGTATTGGGAGAAGGAGAGGAAAACGACGTCGTCCACGACGACGACGACGCACCAGGAGGAGCTGGGAAGAGAATACCGGTGATCTGTTATACCAAAAGTAGCTTCAGGAGAATTCGATTAGACTGGTTTGTGTGGCAATTAGGTCCGGGAGAGTGGGCGATTCGGAAGAGGAGAGTTTGGGAATACCGGTAGACGTGAGACATGGTTTGCAGGGCCCGTCGTTCCACCAGGACTTGACCTCGAGCGAGAGTTACGGAAACGAGAAGAGAAAGAGAGTAATATACACGTTTACAGAGAGAATTTACGGAAAGAGGCTTGGAGGTCAAGGAGCTACCCGTTGTGCACGGCGAACGAAGGGCCGGCCGGGGAGGACTGCAATCGGATGTCAGACGAATCGAGAAGGAGGAGGAGGAGACGCAGAAGAAGAACGGACATAATAACCGTGAAAGACGTTCCAGGGTAGTGGTGGCTGGTCAAAAAACAACAAGGAGGAGATGATGGCTGAAAGATGGCGGTAGTGCTCAATGTGTGTTCGAACGAGGACGCGCGCGCCAGAGGGCCGCGTCGTGAAAGTACTCGGGTGTTGAAAGGAGCAAAGGTACCACTGACGAATTGCGCACTAGACGTGGAAAGTTGCCGGACGAGGGAGAGGAGGAGGGGGATATTGCACCAGAAAGTCACCACAGTACACAAGTTGCAGAATTCGACGAAGTTTTGGAACCTGAGGGAAGTAGATCCTTCTCGTATGACGAAGAGAGTGAACAGTACCCAGAGAGAGAGGAGAGTTTAGAGCGAAAGAAGAAACCAGTGTGTGATGTGGTTTTGTCGTCTGGTTAACACCCAACGGTGACGTGTTGAGAGCGGTTTGGAACGCGCCGTTCGCAATCGGGAAAAGGATTCGGACGACGAAGATGGTGATTCGTGGGGTTCTGGAGCTCAATGGAGTCCGGAACACGTTCCATGGCGGCAGGTCTGAAGAAGATAGGTGAATTGAAAGCCGGTAAAGCGCTTACTCACCTTGGAAGCTCGCCTGGATGGCCGCCAAGCGCAGGAGCGCGGCTTCCACGGGATCCGTGAAGCTTCGAGCGGATGGACGATCTGAAACGTGTAACTTCGTACAGTGGGTTGCGGGAACTTCGCGTCAGAACGGGTCGCACAACAAACAAACGACATACGCGTGACAATCGGCTGCAACTGTGACCGGAGCCAGTGTCACGGCACGCAGTGTGGCAACATTGAAAGGAGACGCTACAAAACGAGATTTTCCCCTTGATAGAAGGAGGAGGAGGAGACGAAATCCGATGGGACCCCGGGGACGAAGTTTGCATGGAAGGGCTGGAGGCGTTGCAGAGTTTTTGGATCACCGCTGCGTGCAATTAACGAATCTGCAGAAATCTGACAGTTCGGGAATCAAAGACCGATCGCCGATAAAGGGTGATACGGACGTTTTTTTGGTCATTTCAGTTGAGATCCTTCCAAATGCCCGTTTTTTAGATCTTGCACCTCATGTTTAATATGGGTAAGAAGGCTTACAGACGACAAGGAACATGGTTCAAGCCTGATTTGGTCCAAGAAAACGGGGTGTCTCAGCCCTACAAGGTCTGATCACCATCCAAAACTACATCTTGAAGTAGATGGACGTTTGATTCGAATCTCAGGCACCTTTGGTACGGTCAACCCGTTCAAGATCAGAGCCAAAACCTTTCCGGAACACGAAAGGAACCTCAGAACCATGCACAAGATCCGAAGAAGAGGACAGCAGTTAGGAAACCAAAAACCAATCGGTCACTAAAGGGGACAGCCGTTGCATAAGACGGGCGCAGAAATGGGCGCATAAAGGGATGCCGGAGGTCGCCGCTCGCAACATCACCTCGCTCGCGCCGGCCGGCTGGTCACTCGACGACGACGACGTCGACGACGACGACACGAGACAAACGCGATCCGGCGACGCTCCCCGAGGCCATTAGGCGACCACATCCCGACCGCCGGCTGGGCGTTGGTGGCCACCCTGACGCGCTCGCGCGCGCTCTATCGATTCAGCTTCGGGGCGGGGTCAACGGAGTTGGCCGGCTGCCAGCGACGACGATAAGTGCCCCTGGCCGCCGCAGCCGCATTCCTCGCGGAGACGTCGGACGCGCGACGGGACGCCGCTCGCTCCAAGAAGACTATACGATTATTGACAGATGGGGAGGGCGAGGGGGCGACGAGAGTGCGACTGGCGCGTTGACGCCGCGGCGAAAGCGAAAGTGGCGGCCGCCCCCCGGAGATGCGAACAGCGCCCCCCTCGCTCCCCAAAATAAGGGTCGGTTTTCGGCGGCGGCGTCGGCGACGACCGATTCGGAAACAGGTTGGCGACGCGCGTGAGGGATTTCGCCATAGGCGCCGCGAACGACTAGACACCAACGATCGGTTCACGCGCCACCGCCGGAGGTCTGTCCGCGGACTCAGGCGGTGCTGAGGGTTTTAAGGGCCGAATGAGGGGGGCGGGCGAATGGCGATTCCAGGAAAGGACAGCAGACGTGGTGTACTATGCGCTGTTCGATTGGTCAGTCGGGACGAATGGAGGGCATGCTCGGAATTTGCACACTTATAGGGAAAGGAAACCTCAGAGGGAGGATCCTCCGCTAAAGGTCGTCTTTGACGAAATGCTTATGACAAGTTCGTGCTTTATGCACTTTTATATTTAGTTTGTTTCCGTTCCTTTGATGTTCTGAATAATACGGTAGCTTTTGGTCAGGCAGTCAAGAATGGAGCGCGCTTTTTTGGCTTGATTGGAACTCCAAAGGGGGATTTAAAGGAATGAACCGGGAGGTTCCATGTGGGCCTGAAGTAAAGGTTCTCTCAGCTCTTCTACAAGTCTCGGATTTGGACCAATTCCTCAATGGAATTTGGGCACTCAAGAGCATTGATCTGGAAGGTCAAGTGATTATTGGAAACAGTGATCAGACCTCTTAGGCTTTGGCTTTTTGAAATAATATACGGATACCCTCAAACAGTCCGCCCCAATCCTAAAGGTCGAACAATCCACTGTTCATTGAATATCCCATATTCCCGATCAAGCTACCAATCTGACCAAAAAAGGCACAAAAAATAGGAAAAGAGAGTGCTCCTATCAACCGTAATGAAGACCTTTCACGGGGAACATCACAAGTTCTAGCGTTGTTGCGAAAACGCGACATAACACAAAGTGCGCTGTGCACACGAATTCGCAAGTTCCTCCGCACTCCACTCCGCTCTAGCCAGTCGACGGAGGCCAAAACAGCCTAATAGTGCACGATTTAGGACAGGAACATGGGCAAAACAAAAGGACGTGTCTTGGCATCTGGACAACCCAAACACGGCGAAATTCAACACCTCTACCGTAGTCCGGCGCGCCACAACACCGCGTGGCGAGAGACCAAACACCGCGCACCGCACGGTCTCAAGATGTGTTCCTGGGAGGTCCACAAAGACAACAATAATTTGTTTTCGCCTGCGGCACGAATCACGCGACCGTCGGCGCCGTCGTCGCCCCGACGGCGGCGTCTGCGTCGGCCTCAAGCACAAAACAAAACAAGTCGCGCACTCAACACAGAGTCAACAACAACAACACAGGCGGCGGCGAGATGGCCTCGGGAGACTGTCAAGTAGACACGCACTGGTTTTGGGTGTTCTGGGGGGAGCAGGTTGAGAGAAGGGGTCAGGAAGATGGTGGTTATGGTTTTGAGGGACTGGGGGAGATTGGGATGGTATAACGAGAGTTTGTTTGCAGTAATGTGCAAATCCATGGCATGAGATCCTTCAAAATCTTGGATGTGGACCTTCTCAAAGACGTCTTCTTGTACTGCTTTGTTTGGGTCTAGGTCCTATCTGTTTTATCAGAAGCTTCAGTATGTTGGTGGCGCTGATGTGGACGGACAAGGAAAATCCACTCATAAATGCTCCAAGAATGATGAATATGGTTGTACGCTGCTTGACTCTGATTTGAACGGACTGAGGGAGCGGAGACATACAAAGAAATGGAATATTTCAACGGATGGACAAATATTTCAGCGGATAGGGGAAATATCTCCTTTCTCTCCCCGTCTGGGCTCTCTCACATCGCTAAACCGATACGGTCAACCCGTTTTGCTCACTCAAGGCGTCCTCGAACGCCTTTGGTTGGTTTTTTGACGCCATTGCCTGGTGCAAAAATGTAAAAGAAAAAATATCTTTGAAAGCTCGATAACTACGTCCAATAATCTCATAAAATCCCAAAGAAATAACGCTACCCTCAATCCGCTTAAAACGCGAACAAAAACGTTCCTTAGGCGCAAATCCATGGTCATGTCACTTTATAAATACTACGCACGTCCTACACGCGTCAGTATGACTCGTTTCCCATCTCTTTCTGCCCAGCTGACTCACCTTAACCCACCCGGAATACCGTCCAAATTGAAAAACACCCCCATGAATCAGCCTCCCCCACCCGGAGCATTTGCCCTCCCAAGTCAGCTGATATCGCGTCTTCCCAACGCGCCATCTTCCGGCCCAGCGTCTTCTTTGTCTCTGGCCTAAGCCGCGCGCTTATCGCTCTGATCGTGTATGCATAAATATGCTCTCATTAATGAATGATTAACGGTCGC
>JADLIF010001964.1:0-13705 GCA_016648015.1 Steinernema khuongi | reverse complement strand
GCCCTGTGGCCCATTAAATTTCCAAAACAAGAAGTGTTTTCAGGGCGATTACTGTGATTCACTAGTGCTGGCGACGTCTGCGATAACTGCGTCACGGGGTGCATCCTTGAAAGGCGAAAATTATGCCAAAAAGGACAACCGAAGACGTCCATCCGTTTTGAGTGTTTTTCGCAGACACGGCTTCCTGATTAAGCGTTGAAAGGTGAGTCACAAGGAGACGGCAACATGGGGACAATGGAGCCTCGAGTAGGACCGACCATGGTAGGGGCAATTGCTCATCCAGTGACGTGTTTCGGAAAGAAACATGGAGACGCACAAAGGAGAACGTAGCCAAACGAAGAGATAGAAGCCGGTTTTAAAGAAGTCCCTAAAAGTTGAAATGAGGGAGACTGTAGAACTCTACAGGAAGCCCCTAATTCCAGGTGCTATTATGTCGGACCTATAAAGCCCCCATTATGCTAACCTAATCAACCTCATCGTATGACCTAACAAAATCTTCATTCTGTTACTATTAACATTTTACGTTAGAAAGAAGGAAGAACAGAAGGGTGATGGTTGTCGTGGGCAATGGACTATCAGTCTTGGGAAAAACTGGTAATAGGTACGATAGAAACAACTAGAGTTCTTATTTTTCATATTTTACTACCTCTACTGAACTCCTAGCTGGAATAACGAAGATAACGAGCTATTATAAGTTACTTAAACATGGATATTTCCCTTCAGAATTCCTTAGCTCACCTTCCTTACCTCTTAAAACAAACTTCCCCTAACCCTACACACCGTAGGACCGGTGCGGCTTCCCAGGAGGCAACATTAGTGTGGTGCGAAAATGCACAAAAGCCCTAGAATAGCCTCCCGCGTGGAAAGCGGACGGAAACAGAAAGTAGAAAGGGGCACAGGCGCGGAAAAAGGTCACGGAGGCGCCAATCCCCTCGAGGGCCACGTTATCGCGCGTGCGGTGCTGGGTAATTGGGCTGATCCGCAGCTTGGAAGTGAAGTTGGCTCGGAGGGAGGGTGTGTACTAGGAGGGTGGCCGGGTGTAAGGAGGCAGATCGGTTTTGCGAACGAGGTGTGGGATAATGCGAAACAGTGGTGGGCGAAGAAGGAAAAGCCAAAATGGAGTCGAATTATGAGTTCGACCCTCTCAGGCGAATAATTGCAAATTTGGGAGACATTAAAGACCAGAAGCTCACGTTTCATTTTTTTTTTCAGTTTTTTCGAAAGACTTTTGTGGTGAAGATACATTTTAAGTATCCAAAACACATCCAAGAGGCCCAGTTCTCGCTCGGACGCGGTGACGCGAGACCAGAAACATGACTCCACACCGCCGGAATCCCCTCGGCAACTTTAGTTTCCTCGAAAGATGACGAGACAATGAAAACACGCGGGCACGGGCACTCAAAACAGGAGTAGTTGTTCCCAAGAAGCTGCGGGAGGGTTTCCGCACCCAAGATCAGCACCTTCCAAGACGTCTGGTCCCCAAGAAGGTGGACCCAGGGAGAAGGAGCCCTAATGAGAAGGCATGCCCCGGAGCGCAGTATAAACACACGTGTCCTCATAAAGTTGAATTAAACGCCAAGAAGCGGCAGACTTAATGAAACATTCTGCAGCTGTCTGCAAAGTGCAAACAAAGGGCAAGAGGTGGTCCCGACACGCTTCTCTGGAGACCTCGTTCCAGGCGAGACCTCCACGCGGCAACTGGCCTCGTTCTCCGTTATATATTCGGTCGAAGCTCCGCCTCCTAACAGAACATATCTTTGGCCGAGACGCGTCATCTGAGACAGACGGAGTCTGAGTACGGTAGGACCAACTCCGGAGTCAGCCTACTGCTGGGCGGGGAGCCACTTGAGGGGGTGGGCCCTGGGGACCGAGTAGGAGTGGAATCCACCTGGAGAGTGAGGAATCAGCTGCGGGAGCTCTATGGTCTCGACGCGAAAGAAGTGACGCCTTATTACGACTCCGGAAAACATCAAGGATTGGGACCGGAGGACGTGTATCGTTGTCCAAAACGAAGCTTCCTGAAGTGACGACGGTGAGAGGAGGAACGACTACCGAGAATCTGAGGCGTTCTCTTGACGTTGCGATCCAAATAACATCATCTGCTCGCAGACTAGATACAAAGAGTCAACTCTGCTAAAACGGATATTCTCCAGCAGCTTCTTGAGATGCACGTACTGGACAACCCTACTTCATGAGGCGAGAGATCACCGTAAAACACAAACAGCCCTGACAATCCAGTTATGCACAACATGGTCACATAAAATAATACTTAATCATAACAAACCTTGTTAGTGATGTTGGATCTGACGTCACCGCGAAATGTTCGATGTCGAATTTTTAACTCAAATTGGGAACAATGTCGTTAAAAATAGGAATTGTGGCCATTTTGAAATTTGGAGATATCTTATAAACAGGCGTCATTTTCATGATATGCCTTGTATATTAATACGACGCCCCTTAGAAGCATCCTGTGGGCGTAGAACTTCCATTAGATTGTGTTATCCAAGGAAGTGGGGAGCTTCCAGGGAATGGTTTGTGCAAAAATATAAAACAACACTTCCAAAGAGGGCTCTTTTCCCAGAAAAAGGCTTGCAACATTGAATGGCCTTGCTGTCGCCTTATTTTGGTTTTGATGCTTGCCAAACTACAGGGTACGCAGCCAGGCAAGACAGGAGAACAGATGAGACAGAAAACTGCCTGTTGGCCCATTTGAAGGCCTTAAGGATCTGTTGTACATAGTCGCCCACAGAGAGGACGTAGCCGAGCACAATTTGTGCGCAAAGCTCTGTTTATAACCAATGTAGTGCCTCCAATCAGTGATGCCGATCGAGTCAAAACAAGTCAACTCGATCGGTTTTTTGAGAAAGGAGTCGTGAAATCGAGTGTTGGAGACATTAAAATAACGATTTAAAGATGCAGTTGATCCACAAAATTGGCATCACTCGTGTATTTTACGAAAAACAAGTCAATTCAAAATTCAAACGCATAACTACTTCAACTAAATGTTTCATCACGATTGTCATAAAAAGGCCGCAAAAAACTAGTAATTCCGAAAAGAAGAACAAGTTGAGAAGTTATAAGAAACAACTACCGTGCGTGCACCTGAAGTACCCCTCACTCACACCTTAACAGAATTAGGTTTAAAATAGAGTTTGAATTACGTGTTGTCCTCGATGTTTGCCCGGTTTGATCATTGACCAAGGCCTACTACGCTTTTTTACACCTTATGCGATGACGGATGCTTGTGGCCTTGCTGTAAAAAGTGGAGCTATTTGAATATTAATAAGCAGCCCTGACTTTAATGGAGTCGTAGTTGCGCCTTTCAATGGCTTCAAGTGGGCTTTGAACTAGTCTCCGATCCCGATTTAGCTCCTTGGCCTCGAAATAGCGCCAAGTGCCTTGGGCACTTTCCAATCGTCTTTCATTAATTCGGCAACCTTCTGGTCCACCGCCCTCTCTCGCGTCGAGACCTCCAGGGTCATAAAGTGACGTCAGACGCCTTGGAAAACTCTGATCTCCGCCAAAGAAACCTCTTAGGCGATTGGAGACTAAAAACCCAAAACTTCTTGTCAAAAACTCTTTACGGAGCGCGAGTAATCACCTCGGATCGAGATGAATCTTCCCTGGCGGAGGCGACAAAAGATCGAAGCGTCCCGGGGGGCGGCGGAGACGAAACAGGAATCCAAGAAGAAGAGCGATGGGGTTTACTGGGAAGAATGTCTGAACGGCACCGAAATAGAACGGCAGAAGAAGATGGATTCGAACGCACCCGGCCCACTTCTTCCGTGCGCCTTCTTCTGCACCAAAGCCACAAAAAGTGTCCGCCCCCTCAGAGGCGCTTGGAATGGCACACAGGCTAAGCCTCAGGCTCTCCGAAATTCGATCCCTGCTAAGAGCGCGATTATCGCTGGGTGGAATTCCACGACGTTTCCTTGGACTACTTCTGCAGGAGGACTAGTCTCCGGTCCAGAGCGTGCAGAAAAACATGGACTAGTGCCGGGTTCGGGTGAAGTGAACGTCGCCGTGCAAGAAGGAAGTATTTGGATAGACGGGGTCTCGAGGGGAAAGGAAGAGACCAGGTCTCCGAAAAGGTCATTTCGATTTAGATTAGAATGGGTGGCTAAGGAGACTCCGAGGGACAACCGCAGTCAATGGCGGTGAAACTGGACTAAATGAAAGGGTCCTAAGAAGCCTCTAGCCTGAAGGTGGAGCGCTAATGAGTACGCCCTCCTCAAGTACCCAATGGTGTAATTAACGGTCTGTGACCGGAAGAACCGAGCGTAGCCAGGAGGAGTGCAGAAGAAGCTCGACGCGGAATGATGACTTTTGTCTGCTGATAGGCTTCGTGGAAAGGCAGCAAAACAACCTCTGGCGTCACTTTTCGTCCTTTATCTCCATTATGTATTGTTGTGCCAAATGCGTTCCTATCACCTATTTGTAGGCACAATTTTCCACGCTGTTGCGGTGACGAATCGGACCAAAACAGAAGTAGATCGAAGGTTGTTATTTGAGTTGGCCGGAATAAATAACAATATGAATCGTGCTTCAGAAAGAGAGGGGGGACAGAGGCTTCAGGAGAGAGCGAGACACGCGTGGGCCATTATCTGCAGCATAGTCCCAAATTATGTCTCCAATTACAGAGCGTTTGGTCAATGAGGGCTTGCTACGAAAGAAGACCAAGAGTTCCGGGCACAAAGTAGGCAAAATGGAGGGAAAACAAGCTGTTTGTGGAGCCACCCAGGAGGCGGATGAGGCAAGGAAGTGTGTGAACTCGGACGTGGAAGCTGACGAGGAACGTTCTGGGTTGATTTAGCGTGAAAATTTAAGTCGCTCTATAGGAGAAAGTCCGGATCGGACCTTGGAAGTCCTGACGGGCCTGACCTAAGGCTTCGTTCTTATTGCCAAAGAACTATCTGGTTCTGCTAAGGTCATAGATGAACAACAGCTCCTCCGGACGCACTTACAAACCTCGATGCCTTTAGCACAACATTTTTCGTGTGGTAGGACGTAAGGGATGGTAAATTGCTATGCACGCCCCAGCATCTCATATTATGTTCTGTAGCTTGTTCCGTGGAACCGTGTTTGTCTGTGACCTAGGCTACTTCAGTAATAAAACATAAACCGCTCCATTCCCTATTCTAGCCGAAAAAAAACTGCATTTGATTGTTCCACTCCGACTCATTTAAAAGCCTGGCTCACTTTTGTTTAAATCAGTCACTGCAAGTATCAGCTACTTAAGTGAATCTTCCAGGTCATTCTGCTCCTCTGAAATCGAGAGCTCAACTGTTTTCGCATTAAAGTCGAGCACCAAGGCTCAATTCTAGTTGACCATCCGCCTTCTCCATTTTATGGTCTCCTCCATTCCACCTCCGCTACTACTGCGATAGAACGGAGTCGGCACAAATTAATTTCCGTGCGATCATGAATTATTCAGCGCTCGATCACAACATCCGTCTTCTTCGGCCAGGTGCGATGAACCACGATGACATGTTTATCTTCCTACGGTGGATAGAGGTGTTCCAGGTGGTCTTTAATGAGCACATACCTAATAGATGTTTTTTGCCCTCTTTTGGACTTTCCTACCGGAACGAAAACAGGATTCTAAGCAGCTACGAGATCGAGCCGTGCATCTCAAGATATTAAGCAGGTACCACAGCCACCCTAGCACCCTACTTCGCCTTGTAACTCTTGGCTCTGGGACCCAGGCCCTCACAAATCCATAAATAATGGACAAGGAGTTTGATCTACAGGTTGCATACCAAATACCCTAGGGACGATGTCCGTAAATTTTCGCGTCGGGACACAAACACACCGTCCACGTCACTATCGTCGTGTTTAGGGTATTTTTGGCAAAAGCGATTTGCTGGAACTCGCGGCGGATATGCGTGGTTACGCCGCTCACTTCAAGTATACATTTCAGCTCCTGGCTGCGGGGGTTTTCGATCGGCGTCCCATCCAAGGAGGTCGTTCTGGAGGTCGTAATGTTTCGAAAACAAGGTACCTTAATCGGGTGCTTCTCTCCTTATGAATAACAGAGTCGTTTGGACGATTGTTTGCGTTTTGTTTCGTTAATTTCTGAGCGAGGAGCACTTTCCTCCGAGGGAGAAGAAGATGACGAGGCGTAGCCCGAGAAGGACGATTGGACGAAGTGACGTGGACGTGGAACGTTTCGAGAGCGGATTTGTTTGTTGGCCGAAGATGGACGGCGGTGCAAATTGGATTAGAGGGACACGTGCGGACGAAAAGTGTAAATAGAGAGTTGTGCTATAAACACATTGGATGTGTCCGGCCGTGAACCGGCGGGGCTCCGGAAGTCCGGCTTTCGAGGAACGAGTGGCACGACCACTTTTGATGCAGCCAGAAAGTTTGATGAAGTCCGTCTCGATGTAAGAGCTCGATTTACTTTATTTTTTTAGCGATTCGGGTTCGCATGGTTCCACTAGGAAGAATGATGCTTAAGGTTTGAGAAAGCAACAACTTCTGTAATGATCCTAATGGCTCTTCATATCCGAGCTTAAGGTCTCGTGCACATTGTGCAAGGATACAGCACTTGTGTGGAGATACTTCTCTGTAGGGAGGACTATCAGAAGCACCAGTGTGGAGATCAAGAGCTGCAGAGAGAAATACATAAGGAGGTGGAGAGGCAGGTAGAGAGCAAAAACTCAGAGCAGCGGTCTCTTCAAAAAAGGTGAAGAATAACACCGATCTGCTCCTTTGGAGAAGATCGACTTATGTGATAGGCTTTACTATCACAGGAACCAAAAAAAACATACAGAAGAATAGGGTTTTCGAACTCTTCAAAAATCTCGGACATTCGAATCGAGCCGTTCAATTTGATTCGATTTTATTCAAGCCTGGTTTTGAGTTAGGACGTGGGAAACTGCTTCAAGGAGCTCTCGGTGAATGAGGCAGCCCGATACACATAGGGACACATACTACTGAACGATTGTCGAACGATTGTTCGATTCGACAATTCTCGAACACGCGAATCGAGCTGTTCGATTCGATCAACAACCCTATGGAAGAACATGAAACAAACCGAGATCCGCGCCGCCAGTAGGCCATACGTGTGACATGGGACTATTGGACTATTGACGTTGAACTACGTCGGTTGACGATGCTACCAAAGAATACCAGATTTGTGACCTTCAGTTTTGGATCCATTTTCCTTTTTTTTTTTTTCTTTTTTTTCACCAACATGCTTCCGCGACCTTTTCGCTCTGTTTTCCGTCACAAAGCGCATGGATCCAAACATATTTTTTGGCACGAAAGAGCATGTTTTGAAAGAACATAATGCCGTTGCCGAGCCGCGGACACCGCGCATTAGGAGTAGGAAGCGGCTGCCTTGCCTCCGCAATTATTAATATTTAACGTAATTTTTATTGTCGCTCGCCCGAATTTCGGAAGCATGAATGATTCACGATTTACAACTCTGCAAAGTGGAATAACATTTAGTTGTGTGGCTTTGTGCTGGCGGAGCATGTAGTCGCGAATCCTTAGAAGGACCAAAAGCAGAACTCACAGAAGGAAGTGGGATGAAACCAACTGAAGAAGAGAAATCTGTGTTCCTGGAATCCCTGTGGCCTATGTTCCCAGGGCACACATGAGTTCCGACGCCTTCTTCTCCGAGCCGAAGATCACTTCGTGGGGAGCCAATCTTACTCACCCTTCCCTTCGTCATAATTGAACATTACACCCACTCACTCCCCGATCCTATTATCCATCACAAATGTGCGTTATTTTGAAGTCACCTGCATGACTTCACAACAATGTGGAGGGGAGGGGAACTCTGATCTATGACGTTCATCCCTAAATTCCATTTAGGCTCCTTAGGCTTCTTAGGCCAAAGCAAAGAGAAACTGTAATGTGATTCCGAGGCCCATTCTGTTTTTCGACGTCTTATTTACCTGGACGCAAAACCGATTACCGCGCCTGGAGGCATTTCGCGATTTTTTCTGAGAATCCAGCTGGCGAATGGAGAAGTGGATTTGCGGAAAGTTGATTCTTGTGCCATACTTCAGCTGGGGAGCAAGAAGTTTGGTTAATTTGATTCAGATTAACCGGGAACTGCTTAGCAATCTTCTGGGACAAGGAAGGAATGCTTTTCTGGGACGTAATACCTCCTTGTGCGTCCATTTCAGGTCAACCTGCTCTGGAATCTAGTTATCCCTGATTTGTTGAATTCAGAGAAACTTCTTAGTTTTCCATAAAGACAGCCTTAAGAAGCTTGGCTTTAGACTCTCCTGAATGCACCCATAAAAGGTTGCGTTACGGACTTCTACTTATGATTGGAGTCGTTAGCTTACTCAGAATGTTCTAGCATGAATGAGCCAATGTGCTACAACATAAAAGGCCATAAAGAAGGGGCGAGGTACTACTACCATAAATTGTATAAGAAGCACTACTATGGCTACAACAGCTATGAAATTGAATTAAAGTCCATAGCATGCACAACTCAACTACACTACAGAGCGTTTGATGCTACAACTTAAATGAACAATTCTATTGGGCTAAAGAATTGAACTTTCTCTGGAAAACATGGATACGTAAAACAGTCCACGTAGTTTGGAAAAATGTAGGATAATCAATCGTTTTTTTACAATTTTGCTCCAGAAGGCCGTAACTAATGCTCAACTAAGGAGGTCCCGGACTGTCGGTCCTTTGAACTCTGTGTGAATACCGTATAGAACATAAAGTGGAAAAGATAATCAATTGAAATTCAGGTATGCTCTATTATCTCACCACCTGACCAGATTAATGCTAAGGCCTAGGCACTGGTGCCGCAGCCCAACGACTTGCGAACATAAGGGTAGATAGGAACGTCCCACAGCGTTGTTAAGTCACGTCCGCCCACACGATCATAGACATAGAAAATGAACTTTCATCTTTCACTAAATCTTGCGACGAAGCAGAGTCCACTCTGAGATGAGTCAACAGGAAGCAACTTTGGCCTAATTCGGCCAATAATCCTTACGCCTTCATGCCCTTCCCTGCTCAATTGGTCTTATTTGGAAGCGAAGTAGATCAATCGAAACTTTGAAGCAAACACCGTTTCGGAAGAATGGGTGGAAAGCTTAAGCGTTAATATGTTAATTGGTAAGGACTCTCGACGTCCTAAGAGTTCGGAGCAGCTGCAAAGCTTGAGGAGGCGATCGCTCTTTTAAGATGTTCGAGTAGTGCAAATTTGACTAATAAAGCGAATGGCGTGTGCGAGTGTGAGTGAGGGAGTGCAAGTCGCTTGCTTAGGACGCACTTGAGGGACCACAAACAACTCTGGAGGGAGATTGAACAGCTGTATTTCGCTTTGTATGAGAATTCAAGACAGAGCCTGAACTTAGAGCAAATCTGATTCTTGAACAGCACATTGGGTTTCAAGCCTAACAGCGATTAAGCGTCAGATCCTTTGAAAAAATGACTTAGATCCTCAGAGCCTTAGGTCTTTAGATTTCGGGTTCTGTGGGTCGGATATAGGGATGCAACCGGTTCTGGTTTTTTTCTGTTCCGGTTGTATCCCTAGTCGGATACAATTAGAGTTCTAATCCCACCGATGGTTTGCAGAATGTTTCGGCTCACGTTCACTATTTCCCGACATGTGATCTCTCGAGAACCTCTTTCACTCGTCTAAGTGGTCCGGACATTGACTCACCCGAAAACAGCCATTAACGACTTCCGGGACTGAAGCTCAATAGTGGCTGCACTGACACGCTTCCCGCGACTCGGGTAGCAATATATCGCTGCTATGTCGCTGCTCAAAGGAGTGAGTGACAGTGGTAGGCCAGGCGTAAACACTAAAGAGGGTCTGCTTCCCGAAACGAGTCATTATAAACTCGTCGTGCTGTCTACCCGTCAAGGAGATCAAAGCGCAAAGCCTTCTCGAAAGTTACAGGGAGCGACCGGTTAAAAGGGGAGAGCGTAGAAATACCCTACGATGAAACAAGAGCATGCAACAAGCCACACGCACAAAAATTCATAGGCGTTATGTATTGGTGAGTGACTTCCAGTTACACTACGTTTCCAGGAGCGCTTTTGGAAAGTGTCGGAGGTTCGAATCATGGCGGTTCTTTTACGCTCACTCACGCTTATGTTTAATGTCCCTACGCCCTCTCGGAAGGCTGTTTTAGAAGAGCGTGGTGTAATACCTTGTAAACTTATAGGAAACGCTATCGTGGCCGCGGTGATTCTCCACCGTAAGTGGATGCGGCCTGGAATTTTTGTATACCTTGCGTTCTGTAAAACTGCTCAGGAGAAAAGCGTGATGTAAAACTCTGGCTAGATCTCTGAATAGGAGCTCTCTGAGAGCGGCTTCCCTTGCCCAACGTTTTGTGATCCGGCCTCTTCACACTTCAAAGATCGCACTCCCAAACGCACCTACTTAAAGGTAAATTAATTTGGCTAAAAAATAAAAACGTCACGGGAGAAGCAGGATAGTCGCGGTTAATGCTCAGGTTAAACGAAAAAGATCAACTAAAGCTGGTAGAATTGCCTAGTAAAGCAATAAAAATGTCTCTGAAGATATTTCTCCTTGATTCGACTCCTCCGAACATCAACAGTTCAGAGTGAAAGGGTCAAGTACGTAAACATTCCCCGGGAGCGGAAATCCGATGAAATTTCCGGACGAGAGTGTTTCAGGGAATGTAGAAAAACATCTCCAACTAAGTGCGTCAGGACGAGCGTCTAAACAGAAATAGACGGTCTCGTCCCAGAAGTCAACAGGAAGCACAGGCCTTCTTGGAAATGCCAATTAGTCGCCGGTGTGTGGAAGTAAAAGCGAGTAAGATCACCTGGCACGGTGAGGTCAACGTAGACGTCGGATTATGTTAGAGTAAATTGAATTCCGGGATACTCTGCATGACATTTACAACTTGTGAGTCACGGCCGCGAATAGAAGGAGCTGGAGAGTTCAGAAAAAACGCCTGGAGGGAGAGTTGTGAGACGGAAAACAAAAGTCCAGAAATGACGAACGGTAATTGAATTGATGTGCAGATCATAGATGGCTCCATCTGTGCTCTTGACACTTTAACATTTGCTAAGGTCACAAAATAGATCGGAAATAGTCAAAAGAAGTATGCGGATAGCGTCCACTTAAGGCTAATGGCTGCTTAAGCAGAGTCAAATAGTGTATTCATTATTTCGTATGGGTTAAAGATGGTCCGATCGTTACGATCTCAAGCTACTGCACCACGATAGCATAAGACGAAACAAAGGAGGAGCCGCGATAGAAAATTTAAGTATGACTGTTGACTATCTCTTGCACTTGATGTGTTGAAGTCTTTGAGTCCAAGAAACGGTCATTCTCAGAGGCCTTATTTCGCGCCATTTGTCACGGTCCGTCATAGCGCCTTGGCTGACGTCAGCGCCAATTCGGCAAACTTCTCGCCACTCGAAGAACCAAGGGTTCACGGGTTTCCACGGCAATCCATCATGCCCACGTCCGAAAACAGAATCGGCCACGTCGGATGATCTTTCGGAGGTTGTTTTGGGGGGCATCGAAGAGCGCAGAAGCTGGAGGCACGAACGTCCTGGAGGTCACGCGAACGCCATTAAACCCAACGAGTTGAGAAGCGCGAAATTAAGGCCGGAATTTAATCTGAAGTGCTTTGTTTGAACAACCAGAGTCGTAAAGGGGCCGAGGGAGAGTAGGACGTCGACCTAATCCTTGGTTGGTCGCCCGAGGAGTCAACAGAACCCAGATGATTGCGCGCCAGCTTACGTTACTGGCAGGTGCCATCAAACGTGAGGGTTGGTTCTGATCCGTGTTATTGGAGAATGGTGTTTGTCACTAGTACTCGATAACATAGGCAGATCACCTGCTTAGGACAGTCGGAAAGCCACCTGGTCCATGAATGAGAGAGCGGAGCATGCATTAGAAAACGTAGCCTCCAAAACAAGAAGGTCGGAGTTCGGACGTGTGACGCAACGAGTTACGGTGGCACTATCTTGCACCGGTGGATCGAACGCATGCATGACGATTTATGAAAGGAGGAAGTATGAGCAGTAGTACTGAGGTTACCGACCAACAAAGAATTTGTATCGGCGTTGAAAGAGCTAAGCACCTCGGAAATCAAAAAAATATTCTCTCTGACCAGATCCTGACGAAATTTACTCTAAAAAAATTGGCTACACATAATAGAGGCACGAGAGTTGCTTCCAGGGTCGTATTTATGACCTCTTCTGCTGTCTCACTGGGAGTTCACTGTGCTCACAAGAACTGGCCTTGATATGTCCGTGATAACCCACAGCCCTTGGCCATCTTTGGAAGCTACAGTCTTCTGGGAAACTGGAACTTCCCTTCACTATTCAGCTATTCAGCTTCTAAAATTGTACAAACCTAATTCTACAGAATGTTTCTCGGGTCAACCATTGGTGACACAAAAAGCTGTAGCCTGGACGAAAAGAGTACAGAACACTCGTAGTTTCTGACGTTTCTCACAAATTTTTATCTTATTTATGTTGCTACAGTTGAGTACGACATAGATCAGGTGTGGAAATAAACAGAAAAGTTGCGTGGAAGTCGTTCGCAGTCCGATTACGCCTCTGCTTCAGATCTACAGGCCCTATAGCTACCGCGCATTTACTCGAAAGAAAACACGGCTACTGCTATACATCCAACCAGAAAAATGCGGATAAAACGTGCCGACACGGAATTATGGGGGAGTGGAATGTCGCGGTCGGACCTGGAGCGTGCAAAGTGGCGGATACGCTGCGGCCACGAGAGGCATTTTCCGCCTCGATTCGCTCTGATCGCAATTTGAGTGACTTCTACCGGTCTTCGACGCCGGGGGTGCTGGGCCGTGAATGTCAAGTCACTGATGTGTTCAAGTTGGAAAGGATCAGCCAAACAAGAAACGCGGGTGGAAGCAGTCGTGTGAAGGCGCGAAGCATCCAAAAGAAAGATTTGTCAAAAGATGGAGAGCTCCCGAGGGGCTCGTTTTCAGTTTTTGTTTGCAGTCGGCGCGCACTTTTCTGCGTAGTTTGTTGTGTCCATGTCTCGTGGACGTGGTGGAAACGAAAATGGATTCTATCCTTGGGGAGACGGCGAAGTCATAAACAAAGAGCACATGCAAACTGGCAAACTTTCCTGGACTTGAAGTTATATGACAAAAGGATGAACGTAAACCGTATGGGAACACCTTTTGGTTTCAGAAAAGTTCCACGGCTAGGATAAGGAAAACGTCCCTGTGTCTTGCCCACGGGATTCCGAAGATGAGTTTCCACCGAGCATTCTACAGCCGATGCTAAGTCCACCGGATCAAGGAGGTTCTTCTCTGCAACCGTTACGGGGATCGGCGAGTCACACGGTGACTGATTGACTGGGAGGGGAGCTACTTAAAGGCATGTTGGGCCAGTCATCAAGTGGAAAGCCCAACAAGGAGAGGAAGGTGTTGCCAAAGAAAAAGGGAGAAATGCTTTTTTGGGTCAAAGAAATGGACATCGAATGAGGGTCAATTTTTTGCTTTATCCGAGCTTCTTACCTCTTCTTCTCGGCTTATTACTACTCTGATGGAATCAAGTAAGCTCCAAGTGCATCCACTGAGCTGGGCTGGCCAAGACCTGACGAGAGCCAAAGTTTATAAACCTATGAAGTGGTAACAATTGAGCAACAGAGTGGGAGTGGAATGGATCAGATGTCGAACTGGAGGAGGGAGAAGAGGTTCGCGCCCTCGGGGAGCACCGCCCTCCCCTTGAGGTCGGTGAGCTCCACGAC
>JADLIF010001963.1:0-76936 GCA_016648015.1 Steinernema khuongi | reverse complement strand
TGAAGACGCTCACAGGAAAGACCATCACTCTTGAAGTTGAGGCTTCGGATACCATCGAAAACGTCAAGGCCAAGATCCAGGACAAGGAAGGTATCCCTCCAGACCAGCAACGGCTCATCTTCGCCGGGAAGCAGCTAGAGGACGGTCGAACCCTCTCGGACTACAACATCCAGAAGGAGTCCACCCTCCACCTCGTTCTTCGTCTCCGCGGTGGAAACTGAAGTGCCGCCTATTTTGAACGAATGGCCTCAGTGTTTAATGTACAATTTGTGGATAAGGGCTGCTTATAAAGCTTAATGTTATCGTTTTTTCCGATTTCGCAAGGCAGGTGGGATTCGAGGTTAAGTTTTTCATTTTCGCATGGAAATGCGGTCATAGTATGTGTCCTCGACGAGTATGCCTGAAAAATTTAGTTATATATATGTATCTGCGTCTTCAACGAGGGCTGGTAGATCGCACTTTACGAAGAAGTTCTGGAAGCTAGTTAGACATAGGCGATCTTTCCGCCTACTTGTTGTTCGAGGATCTAAAGAAATGGAGAGAATCATCAAGTGCACCGTCTTCCGGCGGAATAAGTTCTGCGCTGCTCAGTCCAAGAAGCGGACTTCTTCTTCGAGTGGAAGGAACAACCTTTGTTTCAAAGCAATGGTTTCTTATGTGAGCGGCGAATGACCGAGAGCAATCGATGTTGAAAGGAGCCTCCCTGGCCTTTGAAGAAGTCTTGAGGGTCGAAGACCTCGGGCCATGGACGTTCTCGACTTCGAGGACACCTCGGCGGTCTCAAAAACTATTGAACGCTACGAAGTAGGGGCGGTTTGCTTTACACTTCTAGTGACCTTTGTTCGGTGAACCTAAGGTACCTAAGGTAAGGAGGTAATATGTAAGACCTCTGCTGCTCTGGTACTACGGTGGCCTATGAACGGTAAGTACGGTATCTCCTTCTGAGGCTGCATCAAGCAGGTTTGCTTCTTCGAAACAGCCTCCGATTCCGCTTCATTTCATCTGAACGGAAGGTCATTTCAAGGAAACGAATGCTTAAGGTCGTGTAGTTTGTTGGAGAGGAAGAAGCAGTGATGAACCTTTGGACCTTCCGGTCTTTGATCTTAAGAAGTTCGACATGAAAAATGGCGCTATACTGATTAGTATCTCACCTCGTGTAGAAGATGAGCCACGTCATCTGTTGTTGGTTCTTCTAGGCAGACTGTTTTGGCCACGTAGCAGTACTTCCCATTGATGCTTGACGTCTGTCGCTCAATTAGGACCTGATCCGTTAGACCTTGCGTTGACGATGCGTGTTAAAAGCTTCATTTGGGCTCCTTCAGATTGTCGATTGATGGTTCCGGTTGACGTGGATGGACGTAGGCTGACGTGGCTTCTAAGCTGGGCTCCGCTTCGGATCGAGTGTATGCTCCCTAGCAACGGCTCTCAACACCCTCCGCGGCGTCTGTCTCCACCACAGAGAGAGAGGACATCGCCACGCGTGAAAATCGGGGGTCCCTCGGGGCGAAGTAGAAGTAGACTCACGTGCGGCACTGGGCGAATGATCACAGATCGCAAGTTGATAGTGGCGATAAAACTGAAGAACACCATTAAAGGGACTACTACGACCTCGTAAACAGCAGTCGCAACGATCCTTATCAGAGGATCGCCCGGCAGAACAGAATACAGGACACGAGAATTCACACAACATTTATTCCAAAAAAATGAAGAATGAACAAGACCAATCATTTAGAGTTGACCACAGTCAGCGACGACGCAGTCGGCGGCGGGCTTTCCGCTCTGGGATCCCTGGCCTTCAATCGTCTTGACGACATCCATTCCTTCGACGACGCGGCCGAAGACGACGTGCTTGCCATCGAGCCACTCGGTCTTGATGGTGCAGAGGAAGAATTGCGATCCGTTGGTGTTGGGGCCGGCGTTGGCCATGGAGAGGACTCCGGGTCCGGTGTGGCGTTCCTTGAAGTTCTCGTCGTTGAACTTCTCTCCGTAGATGGATTCTCCACCGGTTCCGTTGCCGCGGGTGAAGTCACCTCCCTAAAATTACGAAGAAATAAGAAATCGAAGACCTTGTGGAGTTCCTTACCTGGATCATGAAGTTGGGGATGACGCGGTGGAACTTGGAGCCCTTGTAGTGGAGGGGCTTTCCGCTCTTGCCGATGCCCTTTTCGCCGGTGCAAAGGGCGCGGAAGTTCTCGGCGGTCTTGGGGACGATGTCGGAGTAGAGCTCCATGACGATGCGGCCAGCGGCGCGACCACCAACGGTCATGTCGAAGAAAACGCGGGGACGAGCCATGATCTGAAACGAAGACGGATATCAGCAAACGAGCCCTCAAATCACTCAAGATCCTGTTAGGTAAAGCGCAAAACAAAGACAGAACTGGTACCTAAAAACAGCGACGCGCCATCAACACAAACAGATCGACCGTCGGGCGCAGAGCGCTACCGACAACAAAGAGCAGAGACTGCCTCTCCCTCCGAGGCCCCGCCGCCACAGCACGCCTGCCGCCGTGGTGAAATGTGCAGCGGGCGAGCTGTTTTGGCGGCGCGTGAACACGCCCCCTCTCATTCTTCTAGAACAGTCGTATTCTTCGCCATTTGAATCTTTCGTCACGGGACCACGCTACCCTCGAATATTTGAATTTTTAATTTCTGACTTATGAAGGTCAAACGCGCTAACGGACACTGTTCCGAGACGGGAAGGCCCTGAGCACTCGAGCTTCGATGAGTTGGAAGCATTCTCTGGACACGAGACAGATTATGAGACGAGACAGACGTTTGTCGCAAGAGCGACATGCAGTCCCGTTTGCAGAGTGGAGGCTGTAAAGTGCGAAGTGCGGGCACACGGGATGGCGTTGAATTATGCGACGAAAGCACTTCGGGACAGCGAAGGACCGTCGTTGAATCCTATTGCTGCTTCCTTCTTCTTCTGACTGACGTTTTTGCAAGCCTTGCTCGTGGACGGCGCCTGCATTTTACGTTACTTCCATGATTTTTCTCTAGTAGGAGGAGACGAGGTTTTTTTTGTCGTTTTAGGACGCTCCAGAGCTTCTAAAGCATGGGCCATACTTCGCGGCACAGACGCACGCGTGTCAGTTTTTGTTCGACGCGCGTCAGTTTTTCGGACGCACGTCGAACAAAAACTGACGCGCGTGCGTCTGTGATGCGGAGTATGGCCCGGCCTTAAGCGGTGGAAAGGTTTGAGAGGACAGACTGCTTTGCAGTGTAGGGTGTTTCCCTCCTTCTGAAAACGTGAATAGGCACATTCGAGTGTCCCCTTGCAAATAGTAGTAGAAGTAGCTGATCGATTACATGCCTAAATTTGGACGAGCTCGTTTGCAAGGACGGTAGACTGCTATCTGTTTTGTTTTCGCCGAACACGTTGACGCCAGCGACTCCAACGTGGGTCATTGTCACCGGCTGCTTCCGTCGCTACTATGATGGACGAGTACCGTACCACCTGTGTTCTACCGTATCACACGAGCTTCAATCTCGACCTCGAGTCCAAAAGGAAGGACTTCGGACTTCTAGTTGCAGCTTCTGGAAAACGGACCGAACTCGAGTTTGCCCTCTTCCCATCTATGCCTCTGCTTCTATCATCCGATATAGGGAATGATTTATTTAATGGATTTAAACCGTCTTCTTTCCATGAATTATGCTAAATGTTCTAACGGGCGGCATTTGCCGACTTCTGAGTTTAGTTGCGCTTCGGTAGGATACTGGAGATATCGGGAAGGCTATCGTTGAGAGTGAACTCACTGAACGCTTCTTTGTTTACCCATTGCTTGGCAGCTGACTTACGGTGGCGATGGCGGCGAAGGTGAGCAGCGTGTTCCTGCTGTCGAAGACGTCTTGATCTCTTTTGACATCTATGACAAGTGCAAAACGGCCTTGGACTCTTCTCAAGTACCTTAACGAAGCTGAGGAATCGCATCGCAAGTTCTTCACTGCTCGAGCTGGGCCAGAATAGAGGGTAAGTGATATGGGCTTCGTGGAACTGCACAAGACATCGCGCACAGTGGATGGTTTGGAACCCACTGGCCTCGGAGCAGCCAGCACAACCGTAAACGAAGCTGTATTGTCCTCTTTGGTCGCCACAGTCGGTGCAGAAGGTCGCCGGTGGAGGGGGTGCTGAAGAAGGAGGCGTATAAGAAGCAATGTACCGTACACTTACGCTGAAGGAACATTGGAACCTCGAAGGAGCGTTTCTCTCCGCGGTATCCGTCCATCGAAGTTGCTCTGCTCAAGGGTGAGCGAAAGTGAACAACGGTGAGGTGAGCTGTCAACAAGTAATTTTCCGTCATCGAGCGATAATTAGGCGTTGAATTCGAGCCCAAGAGGATGAGGTGAGCAGGATATCACGTGGTTTAGCGGGTAGGTGCGATTGATTCGGTAATTGGCGGCGATGGGCTGGCGGTGAGGCGTCGTCGGCGTATAGCAAGATGGTAAGCTGAACGAAGCGCGGTGGATGCACAGATTTCTGTTTTCTAGAGCACAACACAGAATTAATGCGAACGATAAAGGTTGTTTTGGGCGGCGAGAGTGGACAAGGAGCGTTGTTTGTGTCGACCTCTTTTATTAAGACTCTACTGACAAGCACTCCTACATAGGCACTTATGAACTTTTTACAATAGGTACACGTTTCGTCTTGTCGCTCGTTTACATAAAGCTGAGTGAGATGCGTAGGTTGGGCGTCGTTATTAGGCAGTGGCGCGTCTACTGGTTAGTGACGGAAGAAGCGGGCACGGCGCACGGGCTCCGCGGTGTTCGTCTCCGGCTCCTCGACGATAGGGCCCGGCAGCTCGGACGCGGGCTTCTCGCAGATGACGGCGGCCGGGATCTTGCAGCAGCTCTTGAACCACTCGCCGGTGCGACCGTCCACCTTGACGCACTTGCGTCCGCGGTTGTAAGGCGGACGACGGCCGCCCTGCCAGTTCTCGAAGTTGAACGGCGTCTGGTCCGAGTAGACGTACTGCGTCGAAGAGCCGAACATGGCCGAGCCGAGCCAGATGGTGCCGCCTTGGCGGGCAAGTTCTACAAGAGCGGAAGGTCAGAGGGTCCTCGGAGCAGGTGGACTTACCGGTGACGAAGCGGTTATCGGCGAGGCTGTGGATGGAGACGTGGTGAGCGGACTGGTAGGCACACTTGAACTCTGCCTTCGTCCATCCGATCTGCTCGTCGTAGAAGCGGTAGCACTTGTGGCTGTGCGGCGAGTAGCGCCATCCCGGCTCGCAAGGATCGGCGACGACGGCTGAACGTGGGAGAGGTAACAGTGGACGGTTGGGTACGGTAGGATCTTACCAGAAGCAAGGGCGGCGACGAAGAGGAGAACGGAGGCAGCTGCTGATTGCATCTCGATTGCGGAGCGCTGATTACAACACAATGGACAGAACTCCGCGGTTGACCTTTTATAGGAGTGCGCGAAGGGGCGGCGCGCGCGTAGGCGCCAAATTACCGGCGGAAGTTGCGCCGCTCCCCCGGGGACCGTGCCTCCTTGGCGGTCAGGTGGACGAAGACGGAGAAGAAGAGAAATGGAGTCGGTTCAAAACGGTCCGATCGGTTCGGCGCGCTCGCGCACTTCCTTCTTGATCACCCGGAGCGTATGAAAGCACGTAGAGGGGCAGTACCAGGGTCGAATGTTCTTTTTTCGCCGTTTTTTTGCTTTTGACGCTTTTTGAAACTGTGCCTTTGGATCTTCTTGAGTTCTGTTTGTTTTTCCATGAGCATTAGGTGGACCTGGTCCTTCCCCTTATCTACGTGGGGTTCCCTGGTCCTTTCCATGAGGTTAAAGATACATTCGAGACGCATGAACCAGGTACTTCCTCCATCCCATCATCTCTCTTGTTCCCCCCTTTCCCCTCCTCTGTCCATCCCTTTGCAGAAACCGTTCGCTTTCCAATTGATCTGGGGCAAGCAGGGCGCGACTCGCGGTCTCCCCAGAAGCAAACCCTTTCGACACGGCTCCATTCATGGGGAAGAGAAACCGGACGAAGAGACGTTCTTTGGATCTCGTAGCAAAGTGCAGATCGAAGCAGAGTCGAACTTTCCTGGATGCGTTGTAACAGATCAAACTGTCTACGCTCGTCTTCAGACGTACAGAAGTAGACGCCGCTTCTCCTTTGTGACTTGCGCTCCTTCTTTCGGAGAACTGCTGTCGGAGTTCGCACTTTACAGTCTAGACAGTCTCCTCCTGTCCGTCGGTGCACTTCCCATCCATTTTGTGCTCTGACGACTTTGCATCTCGTGCACTTTAGGCGAGAAGATGCAGCCTTCAAGGCCGGGAACGTGGGCGGAAGTTGAGTCACGAGACGTTCTTGTCCTTCCTCGGGAGGTTTTAATGCGTTTTTGAGTGTCGAAGTGCGCCTGCACAACGGTCTAATTGCAGTCGATGAATTAGGAGGCGCTAAGAGGCTTTCCGCGCAAAAAATTACAAAAGACTCAGAACCGGTCGACTTCCTGTGATTTTACGTTTTTTGCGTCTTTGCGGTCTCGATCACAAGATCTACCGGGTTCACAGCGACGACGCACAGGACTCCGGAGTGGGTTGCAGGACGTAGTTCTAGGACCTTCGAAAGTGCAGCCTCGGTGACGCAGTCGTCTCGATGAATCCTCGACTCGAGCGATCACGTTTGGAACTCTTTTGTGCGCCTCTGAGGGAGTGAAGAGGCCTCACGTGGGGGAAAGTGCAATACTCTCACAGGTGTGTGTAGTAGGCTGGCCATGGGTTCTGGCACATGTTGAGGCACGAAATGGTATTAGGGGTGTCAAGAGCCCTACATGCTCCTGCACATCTCTATGGATGGTCACCGTACGGAGGGCAGTTATAAAGAAGAAACTCGGATTCAGATCTGCCTATCGTTTTCCTCTACGTGGCCCTATGTACTTTGAACCTACACGAAGTTGGAAAGTGACACCCTTAGTGTTTTGAGAAGCTCCAATTGTAGTTGAACGCTCGTCAAACAGCCCTCAACGGTTCCAAGTGCCATCCGAAGCTGAACATGTCCTTTGTTTGGTCCAACTTTCCCTCCAAAACATGGAACACTCTCCCTGCAGCTGCAAGCACTCCAGCCCCACTTCTGGACACAAGAATGGTTTGTGCACCCTTGTAGGAACGACTCGTTCGGCGCCCACTCGTCGGCTCCGAGTCGTTCTCCATGCTCGAAGCCATAAAGCAACCTCCGCATCTCATCGATCACGAGCAAAACAAGGAAGAAGAAGATGCAAACGACGTTCAGTTCGGCACCTCTGCGCCGCCAAGGTCGGCGCCTCCGCAGAACGGGTTCCGAGGAGCGGAGGCGAATTCGGGGTGACCGAGGGGAACATCTGATTAGGGCGCCCGGAGGAACGGTCGCGCAAATTGGACGCGGAAAGGTGAGATGTTGGCGAGTTTTTGGAATGTTGCGGAGTGAAGTAGGGCGGACGGTGATTTGCAGAGCGGTGTTGGGGGTTCGAATCTCGACCAAGCTCCGTTTGGGGCGAAGATTTGGTGGGTTTTGAAAGGGGAAAGGACCTGAACTGGAGGGAATCAAATAATGTATGTGTTTTGGGAGTTCTAAATTACCATAAAATCCACAAAAATCAAAAAAATGGCTCAAGCTTAGAATAGAAACTCTTGAATTACCTTCCGAAGATGACTATCCCAGAATTCTATGAAGGAAAAGATTATGGGAGCCACCGGATAGCTACCAAAGGTGGTCAGAGGACGCAGTGCATTATCCTTGGAAGGCTCTCTACATACTTGGCCAAAGGTAATTCTATTGCCTCTGTTTTAAGGAATTTAACGGACTCAAACGATGGGAACTATAGTCGGGATAATATCGTCTCCTTGACCAGTCAAAGATCTCAAGTCAAAATCATAAAAAATGTGACCAAAGCTTGGGTTCGCCTGGTTCCTCTCCTACCTATAAACCTATAAATATCGCGAAAATATATCTTGAACTGATTGGTTCGTCCAATGTGGAGATCTTTAGAATTTTAAGGTGTGCTTGCAAATTATCAAAATTGCCTTCTTAGCAGTAAACCTAAGCCATTTGATGTAAAGGACTACTGAAATACCCAGCCTGGAGCTATTGACTGGATCTCTCTCCCCAGAAGGGTCCTTTGTTTCTCTCAAAACATCACACTACGTTTAACCTTCGCCCACACCACCTAATTAGATCTGACAGAGGAGAGGCGAGTGGTCATTGGGACCGAACGGTGAAAACCCTTCCGTGAAACCGCCACCCAACCAGGAAGTCCTCCCAAGCTGGCACTTCGCGTTAGCGTCCCGAAACACCGTGTGTGGCGGTGTTCTCTACGACTGGTTCCTCCCACGTGTGGCGGCATAACCCGTGCTCGATTAGCCACTTCGATGTTGCGGTTTGGCGCAAGGTCTTCGCGACGTCCAAGGTCGTCTTTTTCGGACTCCCGAGTCGATCTTCTTCGCCCACGAGGGGCGCGTCTTTCCGGAACGTTCTGCTCGCTTTGTCGAACTCACAAAAATCGACCCGATTCGCGAAGAAGGCGACAAAGGCGCTGCTGTAAAGTTGGAACAAAAGGATCCCGAGTTCAAGGCCCTTCGCTCCCGGAGGCGACCTAGGATCATAAGAAAGTCGGGAGGACCACCCCCGGAGGCCCGTTCCTCCTTCTTTCCTTCCAAGCGCCTCGGAGGTCCGCCAGAAACGGTTTCAACGACACCACGCGTCTTTATGGGAATCGGAAGCGAACGGGGACCGTCAACGCGCCTCTCGACGCCTATCGATCGGCCGCGTAGGGATCGAGCGGTTTCGATGCCCGGAAGGGTTCGCGGCGACCTTTGATGCTCAACGCGGGAAGTTCCTCGTCAGAGAGTGAACTGCACGTGAAGCGGGGGTTCGGGGAAACAGCTGGGATCGCCAGAGTCCGCTTTTGAAGAGGTTGGGGGGTCAGTATATTCTGGGATGAGCTGTGAAGCCTTCTGGGAACAGCTCCTAGGTCAGATGCATTAAAGTGGACATCTGACGGTTGAAGGAAGATCTTTGGATCAAGTTCATCAAAAGAAGTGTGAGTGTAAAGAAGGAAGCTTTCTGGGAAAGGAAAAACTATGAAACATCTTTGAAACGATTTTGAGACTATTTCCAGTAGCTAAACATTTCATCCTCGGTCGACTTCTGGGGGCTTGAGTATGGCGTACCACGTTCTTTTCATGGCTACAAAAGCTGTTTTAAGAACAACAGCAACTCAAAAGTGCGTGCCTGTATCCTAGTAATAATCTGATGACGGTACTTAAAAGGTTGAAAAAGCAGCTTAAATTTGCCACATTTCAAGATCAAGATGACTCAAATCTAACAGGATTGAAAGCGTCCACCAGGTCGATCAACTTTTGCTTAGGTTTTAAAGATGTCTGTCTTATAAGAAGGTACTTATTTAGCAAGGAAGTAGGTAGATCCTGTCAAAATGCATTAACAGGAAACTCGGATTTGACACAAAAAGATACTTTTCACCGCCAGACACACCACAAATCACAGAAAACCCAAAGAAATCCTCTTCCAGTGTACTTTGGCTGTTCCCAACAGGAAAACAACCCGCGCTGCTTCTGGTCCAGTTCGATTCTGGTTCTGCAAACCATCGCCACAGATGTGCTCGTGTTTTCGGAGAAGATGTTTTCCGCTGCTCCTCCGCGCAAAACAGAGCCTTTGTTGTAAACTTTTTCCGTTGCACGCCTCTGATCGATCGGTAAACAGCGTGATGGAGGACGCGGCGCCCCTTCTACGATGTGATAAATGGTCTTTTTAATCGCCGCGCCCCAAGAACAAAGTTTGCGCAGGTTCCGGAGAAAGGTCGACAGGATCGTGTCTCCGGAGAGGCGCCGACAGGCTCTTGGGCCGGTGATCGATCGGACATAATTAACTCCGCGCAGAGTTGTTCTTTTTGAGAAGTACACCGGTTGTCAACAGCTATCGGAAGTCTGAAAGATCGTGTCAGGAGCCAAATTGGAAGATTGGATTGTGGTTATGACTCTTTTGTCATTCTAAACAAAAAAAAATATATGGTCAGTCAGGCCAGCTGCAAAAGACTGAAAAGGCCTACCCAACTCTAAAATCCAGACCTACCGTAGCCTTATCGCTGTCTTCCCCGCGGCGCTCTTCAGGTCCCAGCAGAGTTCTCCTTTCACTTCGTCCCTCGCACTTTAAGGTGACACAGCGACAAGCAGATGACCAAGGAATTGAACGTTTTGGGTTTCAGAAACCCACTTTTAACACTTAAATTAATACAATAGAACACAAAATCGCTTTTTTGACAATTTTTTATTCCCAAGCCATGCCAATTTCACCTTCTTTCTAGAAATACCGTATTGGAAGAAGTCTTAACGCGAAGTGCACTGATAACATACGGCCTAAACACATCTGCCTTATACTAGTCATGAATCTAACGGCAATAAATTTTCGATTCAAGTGCCCTTTTTAACTGATATGATCTTAAGGCACCAACAGCAAATAGGTAAAAGGTCGTCTATTACACTGTTACCGTAGCTAACTCTTCTTCTACCTTCCCCCACAATGCCCTTTGTACCTTGTTTGGGCACCTCGCTGATCTTTTTCTGTTCGGCATCTGAACAGTAAACGCGACAAGAAGAATAATCAGTTTACGGACAGCGCTCCGACATTAATTCAGCAGCAGCTTCATTTCACGAGAGAATTATTCGATTGGAAACTCTTGTACTGTTGCGAAGGACCGTTTTATCTTTTGTATTTCCATGTTTTTGCGGAGTAGAAGGATACGGACGAGCAGAACAAGTAAGAGTGCAGTCACCGCAGCAACGTTGTACATATGTTTCGTGGCAAAACTGTTGTAGAAATGGGGGATAAATCTCAGGCGCAGTGATACAGTCGACGGAAGCAAGAAAAACTAACACTGTTTCGACCCTTCTATTGGGCGTCTAAACGAACTGTTCTTTGACCTTTGCATCACTACTTCAACTCTATGATAGTTCATAAATATAGTCAATAGTCAAGTCAAGTGCTGCCTAGCAGAAGCCCGAGTTCCACGACGGCCCAAAGTTGTGCAACCGGGCAAACTGTTTATTTCGCAGTTCCAAAAGACTTCCTGGCCTGTCGTTTTCCTTCTGTTATCTGCTGTTTTTTATTGTATTTCTTTTTCCCTCTTCTTTCTCCTCCATCCACTTCCGCTCCACTCAGGCGTGGATGCAGGCCTTGCATAAACACAGAGAAGGACCAATTCGCAAAAATTGGGTTAACCATTGTTTTACGTGTGATATTAAATTGGATGCGCCACCCGCGGCGTTCGTTCATTATTCTCTTTTGTTTACGATGGAAAACTCTCCTTGGGAAAGAAGAGCAGCGGGAACCTACTTCGGGCACTTCGTGGGAGCCTTTGCCGCCCTTAAAACGCAGAGGGACCTTTCCGAACAGGACTGTGTATATCTTGACGGTTTCCAGTGCGATTAAGATTAGAGCGACAGTAAGGAAGAGATAGAAGAAGGCTAGAACGAAGACTGAACACCAGGAAACATACTGAAGTCCAGATTAGGATCTATAGAAAGAGCTACTTTTTGTTCCAGGGCCTCAGCCCATTGCTTACTCCCTCGGCAACACGTGCTTAGGACGAACGTGCAATTCCGAGATCACGGCTTTGTTGTCAGCGAGGCGACGGGGAGAGCACAAAGGTCAAGGACGGCGATGTCAGGAAACCAAAAGTCGAGCTGAGAAGGGCAAGATAGCGTTGTTCGAAGCTGAGGGCGCTGAAGTTTATCATGATGCACTGAAGTGCAGAGATCATTTGGAGGTCTGTCCTTTGTTTGCAGAAAACAGTTGATTGATATCGGTGATTGTGATGCTGGGAAAGCGGAGATAAGATGCCACCAGAGATCAGAAGTCATCAATACTCAACTCCTTTGCTTTCAGAGCTGTTGTGAGGGTGCTCTAGGCCAGGATAAAGGGCAGCGGATGGCCGTGAAAGAAGCTTCTAGTCACGGCAATGACATTCTGACAAGTTCAAGACATATCCAAGACCCGTCCAACGACTTTTCTTTCTGTCCAGAATGAGCACATCGGACAGCAAAGAACCATAAGAAGGGAGCCTCATAAAAGTGTAACAGAACCTTTGAGTCCCGCCACATCTGTCCCTGGCGGCGCTCCCTCTTCGCAGCCGTTTATTGTCGCCAAAGCACTCTACATCTTATCTAGGCTATCGTAAAATCCGATCATTTCGGTGATTCGTTTCACAACCGCTTTTTCCTCGTTCGAAAGCTGTCTCTCGAGCGGATCTCCGCTGTTCTTCCGCTTGCAGGTGATCGACTCGGGAATCTGGAGTTCGGATAGGCCGCACACGCTGAATATCCGCCGGAGCGTCGTCACCGTCTCCGAGACCTGAGCATCGGATAGGGTAAAGCCGGGAGCTTTGGGACTCACCATCTCTTCGTAGTAGATGATGGGGGTGGAGAAGTAGCGCCGGAAGAGCTTGTAGTCCACGACGGAGCGGCACACGATGGCGAGGGCGAACTCGAGCACGCTTCTTGGCTCCAGCATGTTCACCATGCGCGTCTCGTACTGGCACCAAGTGGTCACCCAGGCACAGAGCGCCGGACTCGTCCGCCGCAGCAGGAGCACCATCTTGAAGAGCGCGGGCGAGTGATGCGCGAAGAGCATCTGGGAGACGAGGGAGTGCTCCAGCTGGTCACGCGCCAAGAAGAGGTGCATCACCGTGGGGGCCACCGCGTGGAAGTGGGGCACCAGTCGCGTGCAGTTCGACCTGAAGGAGGGGGACTCTGGTGTCGTGGACAAGATCGTACGAAGGGGTATGGAGAGTAGGCGGATTTTGATGTTGAAGGTGAGTTTGTGGGCTCATCCAAGGTTGTGTTCAGCTGCCGATCAAGAAGAAAACGGAAGCCACTTGGCAGCCTACGTCCCCTCTTCACCTCCAACTTGCTCAATCTTCACCGCTATGGGTTTCTAGTTCTTATCCCAAAAAACGTCTTATCTTTTAGCCCTTATCCAGCCTTCTTATACAGTATTTCCAGCATTTAGTCTTCCTTAAGTGACGGAAGAAGTCCGCGTAGATTACAATCACTGCCAGTACTCAATATTAAGAAAGAAGAAGCAAGCTACACGTCCCTTTGGAACAAGATCGTTGACTAACAAGTGGCCATGTGGGTCAGAGTGATGGATTCCTAAGGTCGGAATGATTTTGGCAAAGCTTATATTTACTTCATATACCTTTACCGAGGAATCGAAGAGGATAGCAGGGGTTAGAAGTCAGCCAAGGTTCCTTTCGTGCCCACTAGAGTGAAAAAAAAGACCTACTTCATTTTGAGCACAATGGTCTGGTCCCTGAGTTGGTCCTTGCACATGAAGCGCGTGGTGGCCAGAAGCAGCTGGCGGCCGCCCCTAAGGTCGACGCCGGCAAAGTCGTCGATCATGGTGGCGAGCACGGAGAAGACGTCAGGCTCCGAGAGCACGAGGATGTCCCGCCGTGAGTGGTCAGTCGCCTGCAGCATCTTGGCCATCAGGGTGGATCCGGAGCGCGCCATCGTCGAGATCACGATCACCTTTCCTGAAAGGGCAAATCAGTTCTAGGGTCATCTTAGCGTTTGTTTGTAGCTTTGAAGAGATTCATCGAACATCAAACCGATGATCTCTGGCCTACTTGTCCCGTCAGATCTTTGCGATAGATCAAAGTTATGGACCATTGCTAAAGTTCGCTTTCTTCTGATCTACCGTATGACTTGAAAGAAAAGCGCAGTCAGCGTAACGGCATATAAGATCGACATAGATCACAAGAAGCTTAGGACACACTAACGACCAACCTTTGAAGTTCCTGTAGGCGTGGGACTGCTCCACAAAGTGCTCCACGGGCAGCCGGGCGACCTTGTCGGCCAGCTCGAACATCGTCGTCCCCAAGAAGGGAGAGTCGTCGACAGCGAACTCTATGGACGAGTTCGGCATCTTGACGAAGTAGGCGTGCGTCCGCGTCACCGAGTAGACCATCCATCGCGGGTCCTCCAGGCACTCCACCGACTCCCAGTGGTCGAAGAAGGCGAGGAAGTCCACGTCCCTGGCCAGGTCCGTCAGGTGGAAGCGTTTCCTGAAGCAGCTCCTTGTCCTGCCCCGAGGCTCTTCTGGACCTACCTGGCGAAGATGGTGGAGACCTCGAGCTGGTCGCCGCCGACCTCCTTGCCCGTCTGGTAGCGGAGGAGCGCCTTCTGGAGGAAGACGTAGGCGTCGGACTCGAGCTGGATGAGCGCGCGGAGCAGACGGTAGAGGACGTAGAAGAGGAGGGCCAGGACGGCCTCGGCGAACTCGGCCCTCGAGGAGTCCATCGCTGCGAGACCTCCGCCGCCGGTGGAGCGACGCTTCGCATAAGTCCACCCGGAGTTGAGTGGGTTGCGCAGCAAGATAAACAGAAGAAGGAGGAAGATCCACTCGAGGCACTAGACGGTGTGGGCGATCGATCGGGCCATAAAGCGCGTTTATCGGCGACACGGATCGGCGACGGCCTAGAGCACGAACGCCACCTTCAGCGAGAGGAAGAAGTGGCCCAGGCCGAGCAGGAACAGCGCGGCGTAGGTGACGAACTGGAAGAAGTGGACCTCCCGGTAGACCTGAACGCGGACGGATGAACAGCTGGTCTCGGACGGAGATCGATAGGCCGCCGGTCAAGCGTGCCGGGACCCGTAAACAAGCGGTAAACAAGCTGGAGGTTGTGCTACAATAGCCAAGGGGAATCCTTGGTGAGGGAACAGAATCTCCGAGCTACTGGAGACACGGAAAGTGCCACTTTGGAAGGAGTTGCTTTGATTTATAGCATGAGGAGCTTTAACCGGGGTCCATCTGTATTTTTGGCCTTCTTTGAAGTCAGGATCAGGTAGGAGGACAGATCTCTAATTCTCGTGGCGGCTGGAAGCAGCTGGGAAGCACCCATTTAAGGAGGTAATTGAATTTTTAGCACATATGGCTTCCGATTTTGGCACCCAAAACCTATTTTAAGCCCTACGTTTCGTCAATCCAGCATGTTGTCCTTATGACTTTGATCCGCTCCCATCTTTACCCCCATGAGAGTGAAATGAGACCCTTCTGGCAAACACTTCTGAGGTCGGAGGGCTCGAATTGCACTTTTTGTTTCTTCGTGCAGCGCTGCACGACGACTAAAGATCGGAGGAGGCGCGGACGAACACACATCCAATGGGTCGCTGCCCGCGGATTGGAACTGTCACCGCCCCGGTGGATTACATCCAGAACATCCAAGGTGGGGTCCCTCTGAAGCAGCAGAGAGATTTCTTTCACATCAGTGAGATTCTGAGAAGCGTTCCTAGCAAGAATTGAAAGGTCCGGTGAAATAGGTGAGCTCGTAAAGCTTTAAAGTTAAGGTGTTGTCAATAAATCCTCAAGAAGTATCGCCTCATCGCGAACAGGCAAACAGACCCTCGACTGATCTTGATCATTAGACGATTCCAGTGGAGGGTGTTTGTTTACTTAGGATTGGAGGAGGCTTCCAGGCGCCTGTTTGTTAAATGATCGCCACTGTCGTCATCCTTGTTTTGCTTCGAATCCATCAACAATGAAAGGCACCTCCTGATCTCTGTGTTCCGATTGTCCCTCAGTGATCCGTGGCACAGATACAGTATGGAAACCAATCGAAGCCCGAGACCAAGCACAGCCCTGCCCCAGAGAGGCGTTGCGGAGTCAACTCACCTGCTCCTTGGTCCACTCGATGTAGGGATTCGTGAACTCGATGCTCCTGTAGCAGTAGGCGTACTTTCCCTTCGGCCAGTTGCATACTCGGTTGTAGGGGTGGTGCGCGCCGGAGACACTAAACGGCCCCGGTGGATCGTCTCGAGACCCTGACCGACCTGCTCGACCAACAGAGGAATCCAAAGGAGGTGGAGGCGGCAAGTGCGAGGCCCAGTGCGGCGCCGGCGACGTTGAGGACGCGGATGCGCGGCTGCTTCTGGTTGGTGAAGAGGGTGAGCGCCGCCTGGAGGTAGAGATGGTAAGGGAAGTAGATGGTCGTTTCTCTACCTGGAGGATGCCGAAGAGGCCGACGAGCGTAGGCAGGTGTAGGAAGAAGAAGGAGCCACAGAAGAAGAGGTGGAGCATGGAGAAGCCGAGCACGAAGAGGCTGAGGCCACCCACCACGTGGGAACTGTTCATCTTCACCCTGAAAGGCGCCCTCTGACGATGAGAAATATTTCACGGAAAAGTTCCAGAAGGCATGACTGTCTGGCCAAGTGGTCTAAGGCGCATTTGTATGTGAGGGGTCCTGGGTTCGAAGCCGCCCTGAGGACTCCATTTTTCTACACCCCTTTCCCTTTGGTTTTTAACTTTTTAACTTCCTGAATGTCGTGTCGGGACACGTTAGACCAAACTCACTTGGTTTGGGTCGCGCTGTAGACGGTCAGCGTGGCGCAGGCGCACAACTGAAGGAGCGCGAGCACGGCCAAGAAGGAGGAGACGAAGAGCTGCACGGTGTGCTTCTCGTTGACCGAGGAGCCGAACTTGGACATGACGGTCTCCTGCAGGATGATGAGCAGATCGTTGCAAGACATCTGCAAAGGGATCGTCCGGAACTGGATCCCGTAGCAGATGGAGGTAGTGTCGATGCCGCCCGCGAATCCTGAAGGCGTCTTTAGGTCCCGCGACGACAAGAGGGCCCACCTTCATTGGAGTTCCTGAGGCAGAAGGTCTCGAGGAGAGAAGTGGCGAACAGGGGAATCGCGGTGAGAGTGGACGCAAATTGGAGGTAGAAGTCAACCCTGAAAGACACGTGTTCGTGACGAGACCATTTAGGGAAGAGTTCTATGGGATCTGAGACCACAAAAGGTGAAGGATGTTTAGATTCAAGGCACTTCTGCTCGACAACAAACCTGTCCGGGTAGCGGAGGAAGAAGGCGTGGATGGAGGTGATGATGACGGGGACTCCCGAGACGAACGGGATGAAGAGCGAGAAGAAGGGGAGACAGAAGAAGACGTGAACGACGCCCAGGATGAACTCGCACTGAATTAGAGATACTCCCAGTCAGAAGCAGCTTCTACGGACTCACCAGGCCGATGAAGGCGGCGATGGGGTAGAGGCACCACAGGAACCCGGTGGTCTGCATGTGATCGAAGGGGGGCAGCGGGTCCGGCTGCGTCTGCCGCCGCACAATCATGCCGCTCCCGGGGGTATTCGCGGTAACGAGCTGCGCCGCACTCTTAATTAGCCCGATTGTCCTAAGCGAGGGTGCAAAAAGTGGCCCACAAGCAGGAGGAGAGGGCTGGGGCGGCCTCCTTCCAGGGAGTCCCGGGCTGCTCTGCCACAGCTTCTTGGCCCGTCGGCCGCAACAATCACTTGTAATTGGGCGCTCGTCTGGTTTTGTTGATGTTATGATCCCGTGGATCCTGTTTTTCTGGAGCCAGCGCTTGTTTCCAGCGCTGGATTGCCAATTCACGCTCGAAGTGGGATGGGACCCCATAGCCACGGCCTGGGTTGGTATTTTGAAGATTTTAGAGAGCCAAGGGTGGTGTATTGGATCCATTTAATGGAGGAATAGCGGGAAATCCAATTTGCGGGGCGAAGAGGAAGGACTGGAGCTTTGGAGACCGCGGATTTATGAAATCTATGCTTTGAGAAGACCGCTAAGGAGTTTCAGCTCTTTCATTTACTGTAGATTATAAGCAGACGCAGAAAAGCTAAATTGTAGAAATGAGGTTCTCCTTTCTCTCCTTGATTCAAACTATCTGGACTATGACTGCTGTGAGCTGCTACACAGTTCAGCTTTTTAGGAGCCTTCTTTGACAACTCGATCTCATGGTGGTGAATTTTTGGTAAACTGAACAAAACGGCTGGACTAAAATGGACTACAGTGCTCGTCAAATTATACGCAACTGGTGTGAGCTTTAGTATATATGTATATCAGTTCACATTGAACGTAAGCACACCTTATCTATCTATTCTTTCAATCATCTTCCCATCTAGAGCGCAGTCATCAGAGAGGTCTCTTAAGCTCTTATGTCAACGTTTGGCACCTTGTCAAGTAATCGGAGACCGAGCTAATCCACATGTTTCGAACACACAACCTCATAGGAGCAGCGTCAATCACCCTTAGGCGTGCATTACGCGTGAAAGTAAAACACCACAAAGGCGTTCACAAAAAGCAAGCGGAACTCTATCCATGTCGCCAGTTCTGGGCAAAGATCGTAAACCAAGACTCCTCTTCCTGTGGGAGCCCGATTAACTGGTAACCGTAACCTAAAACCAAAAGTTTCGACTAACCGTAACCGAATTGTCACCGAACGGTTACGGTTACCAGCTCTGCTAATTGTGAGGTGCGCAAATTTGCACGATAAAAGTGCGATAAAGCCTGTTTGAGATGCTATACCTCGTCATTACCAGTCCAGGGTGTGGAGATGCTTCTATCGCACTTTTATGCGTTGCTTTATAGGATTACTCTTCTAGTTTACTACACGCAGATCCAGAGAACGTGCGTCTCCGTGCGATCGATTTGAGTTTCTAGGACGATGGACTCAGTTCCCCACGCCTTCCGTGATTCCGTCTTTTCGATGATGTCTAATCTGCCCAAATATGCCATGCCAGGATCCTGGGGAGATGTCCTGAAGGAGCACGTCACCAACCGACGGAGATTTGCAATCGGTATCAATTTCATCGATGGCAAATGGGCGTACAGCATTGAAGAATGTGGCTTGCCAAACGTGCTATGGAAGACAATCTCCTTCGAGGAACTGCTTGCCATTCCCCCGAAGTACGGATGGATAAAGGAGCTTGGCTTCAGAAACTGTTACACTGCCTGCCAAACTCCCTGCACGGAAGAGCAGATCCACAGAATCGTTAGATTTGCAAAGTTGCGTCGTGCACACTCTTATTCTTTTCCCTGGGCGCAAAGTTGGAGGAAGTCGAAGCTGAACGATGTTGTGGTCCTTTATGGAGACCTATATCCTCAGCAGAGCTGTCATCGGGTCAAAACCCCGAAATCTCGGGTCAGCGTTCGGGTGACGAGTCGGGTCACCCGAAATTTTCGGAAGCCGTCTTTTTTGAGAGTTAAGCAGATGCCAATATTCGTGGACTCTGCTGAAAATTCGTAGCTTCTGAAGGAGGAGATGGCTCAGAACCATAGAGCGGAGGATACTGTTATTTATTTAGTTTATTTATATTAATTTAGTTGTATAGAAATCGTTATGTAATAAACATATAGAGGAGGATACTGTTGCCTTCAAGCGTCCTGACAGCGTCGATCGGATCCTCCATGAGTATTTGAGTTATTTAGGTGTCCAGAAATCCTTGTGTAGTAAAGTGACCGTAGTGCATTGCTTCATGACGTTTCAAAACAGGCCAGAAACGTCCAAACCGGTCAGTGCCTAGAAGCGATTGGCGACACGTATGGAATGGAGCGATATAGCTGACGTGATGAGCCAGATGGTCTTGAAGATTCTTCCTGATTCTCATCACAGGTTCCAGTTCTTCAGGAACATGTGTAGCATTAAACTCCACTAGCATCGCTATCATGAGTGAAACCAGAATATAAAAGCGTTTCTAACGCACATCGATTCGAAGTTCTGCGACCATGGACTCCGTTCCCCACACCTTCTTCGATTCTGTGTTTTCGTCGATGGAGCACCTGCCCAGAGATACCATGGCAGGATCCTAGGGAGCTTTCCTGAAGAATCACGTCAACAACCGACAGATGTTTGACGTCTACATCTATTTCAACAATAACGTAGCGGCTCGTATTCTGTTCCCATGGACGAATATTCTTTTATCTTCTTTATTTTTTTATGTCAGATGTAACTTATGATATAAATAAAGACATCTATGTAAACCAGCCCACTCGAAACAGAAGAGGGAGTTCTTCTTTGAGGTCCAGAGCAGGGCTGTGTGGAGACTCCGAATCCGGTAGTTCGTTGACTTCTTAAAGATATTTAAAGATTTTTTGCCTACTTATACAACTTTCCTTCCGCCACAAGTGTACGTCCACGGTTTCTACCAACAATCTATATTTCATACAAAAAAGAACCCTCCGGATAGCTGATTCGTTAATATGGCATGTTCGACCGAAACAAAAATTTTCTTCGAATAGTGCCTTTCTTGGCCTTTTGTAGCGGAAGGAGATTTCTATCGGAAGGCAAAAAAAGATTTAAATAACTTTAAGACGTCCCCAATTCCCAACCCAACCTCCGCAAGATACCGAATTCACCTCCGCACACCAGAGATCCCGATTCGTAAAGTTGAGCCGATTGGGAAATGTCGAAAGGTTCGTCCCAGTGGTTGACTTCCCTTTTCGAGTGTATTTAGTGAAGAAGAGACTCAAGAATTGTTGTAAGATACGTGGTCGCATCAACGTTTCCCCATCGGCTCGACTTTGGACGTCGGAATGCCTGGTCCAGTCGAGTATGGGGTCAGGATTCCTGATTACAAGAAGTAGTCGACGTTCCTGAGTCAGGCCTTCTTGACAGCCGCAACTTTTAGCGAACAAGGTGCATCTAATGTCTTCCATCATTGGACCCAGTGATGCACAGTCGAGTCGGCATCACTGATTGGACCTGTGTGCTGAGCGATCAGTGAGAGAGCGCTGTTCCCGCGAATGACTGTGGATGACCCTAGGGTCTTCTTGCACCTTTGCAGGCTCGAAAGTTCACCGGTCGCAACAATATTTATTACACAGGAATAGGATAAAATCCGGGACTCGTCGAGTGGAGATCGAAGGGAGTGGGTCGGTCCCTCTTCAGTTCTGGTAGGGGATGTTGGTGGTGGAGGTGGCCGTCGGCTGCTGGCAGCTCATGCGCAGCGTCTTCTGGTAGAACTCCTCGGCGGTCGCGTCCGCGCCGAACGAGCTAATTGTCGAGCTGAAACGCATCCATTTGCATGCTAACGAGCCCGGGATCGATGTACCTCTGCATGGACGTGGGGAACGTGGACGCCGCCGACATCGCGCCGTAGGGAGGTGTCGCCGTCGGGTAGGCCATCTGCCGAGGCACTTGGTACGGAGGGTACCTGCAACGAGGGTTCTCAGATGCTGGAGAAGCTGGTTTTGGGGATTAGAGTCCGGAAAGGGTTGAAAGGCGATTAGGGGAAGAGACTGGTCAGATCAGGATTTGAAAGGGTGACTACCAGATGTCAAAGCCCCAGGAGCGCCCTGAATTGCTCAGTTCTTTTCAGATAGGTCGTCTCAATGCTGGGTTAATGCTCAGTTTCCTTTCTGGATTAGGGGATCATGGCTCTGCACGAACGTTCTTGGGCTATTCCGAGAGAATAGGACATTTGTCTTAAAAAAAACCGTAAAATAAGGAAGCTCGCTGTTTCCCAGCTACTTAGATGGCGAATTTTATTTTTTTTTTTCGTAAAATTTCATTATTTTAAATAAATTTCAGCCTTTGCGAGATTAAATTTTACGACACAATGTCTTTTTTCGGATTTTTTCTTGGCTCTGCTGGTTCAAGTCATTGCGACTCTCAGTTGGTCTTGACGCCAAAGTGGAACCCAGACTCCTTCCTTCCAAAAACATAAGGCACATTACATTTCCTAGGCCGGAAGAAAGTATCCCCAGGGAGAGGTTCTTAGGAATATCGCTAGGTGGAGGCAGCCTTTTAAGGATGATGGCTCTAGTGTTTAGAAACATGTAAATCTACAGTGGCTTAGGATATGTTGTATCTTGGATCTGCCTGTCCCAAGAAGACTCTCCACTGGTCTCGACACGAAAGCACTCACCAGAAGGAGTCGGCGGCGCGGGCGGTGGTCATGGCCGCCGCCGTGGGGTACATCGGGCGCATCATCTGCGTGGACGCCTGCACGTTGGAGAACATGGGCGGCACGAGGTTCGCCTTCTGCATCTGCTTCTCCTGCTTCCGGTGTTTCGCGCGTCGGTTCTGGAACCATACCTGAAGAAGACGAGTCAGCCCCCGGATTCGCGGCGGCGGCGACGAGCCGCGTTCATTAGAGCCGTCGAGGCGATGGCGATAATCTAATTTGGCGCGCGGGAAGAAAATATTCGCGAAGGGGATTGATTAGAGGCCGCGAAGAGGGGCAAATTGCCTCCGGCGCCGACGGGTTACGGTAGTGAGTCAGCGGCGACGGCGGCGCGGGGCTACGGTGGCGACGTGCGATCGGCGACGTTAATCGGCGGGAAATGAGCCCGCGAAAGGGCATCCAATCAGGCCGAGGTGTAATTGGGTTTACGCGCTCCGTTACGGTGACGGAGGTCGGTAGGATTCGAGGAAAACAAGAAAGGACGAAGGTGGGCACGGCGACGAGGAAGTTTCTGGGAGTCAACAACCCTGCACACGACGGGAATTGGCCTGGAGACGTCAGAGATAGGGTCGGAGAAGCGTTTGAAAGGAGGTTCTCGATGCAAGGTCCAGTTCTATACGCGGCGTCTTTGGTTTACGTCAATAAGCCAGCTTATTTGGAATGGAGAGCAGCAAAAGGACAGAAAATGAAGAAGGCTGAAAGAAGGCTAAAGACACGGATCTATTCGAATTTATGTCTTACACTAGAAACACATATACATGTACCCTATATAACCATGCGTTCTGTGACTACTCTCCGATACGTTGTGATTGCGAGAAAGACGTTAAAGATTAAGCGGAGGTATACCATATGACTTCGGACGGTAAAAAGGGGAGAGGCTCTCAAAACGACTCTTGAAACTCATCTCAAATGATCTAATGCAAGAGAGGAATTAAAGCAATGGCCGATTGTCCCAACGGAGCTTAACAAGACGGTGGACGTCAATACGGGCAGGGGAGGTCACCCAGTGTAGCTGGATTCCACCTCCAGTTTGTACCACTTCGAGAGATCAAAAAGGCTGCGGATCTCAGAACCTCCAGCGTCATTGCCAGTTTGGGACAAAAAGGTTCCACGAAGACGAATCCAAGTATGATGTTGCACCAACATCTTCCTACGACCTGAGACGGAGCGATGAAATCTTAGAAGGTTGATATGAACGCCAACAAGCAGCAGTAACGAGATGGCAATGTTGTTAAGGCAAATTGATATTTCTGCTCCCACGTTTAAATGGGCTCAAAAGACCCACACTGTCAAGCTCTAGGGATGTCAGTGGCACTCATCTATATCCAAATTCCCAGGCTAAGGACTCCTCAGAGAATCTCAAATTCTCCAAGGCACCTACATTACTACTTCTCGCACACTTTGAAGCCTAATCCTCACTTAAACAGTTCGGAGCGACCCAAAGAAGGCCCCAGAGAAGCGAAGGACGCTGGGCCACAGCAGCCAAGATACCAGGACGACTCAGAGGCAATACAGAAGCGCGCCGAGAGGGAGAGCCGGGTGGACGGTAAAAACTCCTCGGAGCGGCGGGACCGCGGCGACGCGGCCGCGACCGAGTGATAAATGTGATTTCGACTCGTCGGTCGCGTCTTCGTGGTGCTTCCTATTAGGACGACGAAAATTAGATCACTACAATACAATTAGCATCCATAAATGGGTCGAGGAGTTTTCCGCGCGAGCGCCGCCGCGGTGGGTGGCCGCAGCATCGATATCCCAAACAGAAATTACCTGACTGGCAATTAGACGACTAACGGCGGATTAATTAGGCGTTGCGCCACGGAGACCATCTGCGGCGCGCCACTACGGTAATTAGCGGATGCGGAGTTGAGGCTGCCCGCACGACTAATTGTCGACCAGCGCGCAATTATCACAGTTTCGCGCACAGAAGTCAAGCTGTTGTTTGTGGGCGCTCGGAAGGAGTGGAGAAGCTGTGCAGTCGGAGATGCGCTTAAGTGGATTCTTGTGGGGCGATTTTAATTGGTGTCGTGGCCCGATCTTCAAAGTTAACGCAACTCATGCCTGTTTGTAATAGTGTATTACAAGAACAAGAACAAAGCTGCTAGAGCGTTACAGTTTTAAGGGTTTTAAATGTTCCAAGGGTTGGTGCGATGGAAGCTCAGTCCTTTGGACCCATTTTCTTCTTCTTACATAGCTGGACGTATCGGAAGCATAAAGCAAAACAACGAAAAAAGAGGGAAACAGTTGAAAGTGCAGCTCTGTTTGGTTGGTGACTTTCAGTTCTCTGGACCAAGTTAACCCTGGGAAAGGTTCAAGAAGTTGGGTTTTTTACAAAGTAATAATTAAAGGTAATTTCATGACCCTATTTCATGACATTTCCTATCACGTTTCCAGTCTTAGCTACCTTCTTGCATGTGCTTCGTATCAATCAGTTGCTATTTGCATAATTCTGCATGCATTTTCGGAGGGTAACAGTCGGTTAGGCTTCTATAAAAAGGCCGCGTTTGGCAAAGATTTTCTGTTGATAAGCAGCAAAATCTTACGGAGGTAATCTCTGGATCATCAGCTGTTATTCCATATTTAAAAGATACGGCAGAACTGTTTTAACCCGTCCTGAAAAAGCGAAACTGGAGTTATAGAAAGCGCTTAAGAAGCTAATCTGCGAACCACTTCAAACCGTTCTTCAAATAACAAAACTTCCTTTTCAACAAGCTCACTTATGATCATTATCGTCAATCCAAAACTGGACAAAACCGCTCTCTTAAGCCCTCCTAGCAGCCAGAGTCAAAAAAGACCCCTCGCACCAATTGACCTCTCCACTTGTCAGCGCTCTCCTTCGCCTCCCACGTCACACTCCTTCGCCTCGCTTCAAAAGATCACGATCGCCGATTCAAATCGCCCTCTCCGCCCGATTGTCCCTCCCCGGGGCTTTCAAGAATCTCGTCTTTCCCCGGCCAATTATAGGTATCGGTTCGGCGAGCAATTTGTCTCTCGGATGTCCTCCACCAGATGCTCGCGGTTGGTGGTCGCGAACAAGAGGCTTAACTCCTCTCCAGTGGCACTAAGACCAATTACGAGCCTCTCGGTTGGCTACAATAGAGCCCCGCGCGCGAAGAAGTCACTCCATTAGCCCAGATGGCGTCATCTCCTCCGAGGCGCTTAATCGGTCGCGCGCGCGCGAAAGCTACCGTAATCCGGGAGGGGATATTCGATTACCTGAATGCGCGCCTCGTTTAGCTTCGTGATTCGCGCGAGTTCCTCGCGGACGTAGATGTCGGGGTAATGCGATTTCTGGAACGCGTTGTCCAGCTCCGCCAGCTGCTCCTGTGTGAAGGTGGTACGGTGGCGTCGCCTGAAGAGCAGGGAGGGTCAGGAAGTTGGGAAAGTATGAAGGCTAAGATTACAAAGGTATATGGATACAGTTTATGAGGCTGAAGCTTCTTAGATTTCACCAATTTCGCCTTCTACTCTTCCCTACTCCCCCTAAAGAAGCTAAGACGCTCACCTGGCCGGCGTCGGGGGGATGGAGCTGCCGGAGAGCGAGGAGGGGAAGACGGACGACGAGTTCTCCGCTTTGATCTTCTTGAACGCGCCGTCTGAAAGCATCGGAGACTGTAGGTGGCGGAGACTAAGTGGCGCCGGCGGGAGGCGCGCGGCGACGCAACAGCCGAGCGGATAATCCGCGATTTGTAGCAGCTGCTGACAGAGAAAGTGCGCGAGACCTTGGAATGCGAAGCGGGAGGCCGCGGGACCGAAGAAGCGTCCCGAGGAGGAAGATTAGGAGAGGAGGACAGGTGCCTGGAGGGCGCTGGTCCATGGGTCGACAATTGAAAAGGGGAGCGAGAGGGAACCGATTGGGAAACAAAGAAAGGAGAGGACTCCTTGAGAAGCGAATGGATAAAGATCCAAAAGAATTGATAGGAATCTTAGAGGTTGCCTGGAGCAGAAGAAGGAGGTCAGGATAGGGCCTTCCGAAAGGGAATATTATAGGGTTAATGGCCCCAACTGTGTTTGGAGTCGGACAAAGACGACGAGTAGAGCATAGGGATAGAAAATTTGAGTAAGAATCACTGGCATTGCCAGGAGCACAAGGAGGAGGCTAGGATCTAGGAAACCGATTGGTTTTACGGCCAATGTAATTGGATTCCCCTTGGGCCGAGCCAGATTCAAGGAGATATCTCAAGCACCAAAGAAAAAAAAGGCAAAAAAGGTGATCATTCCAAGAGGAGAAGAAGAGGGAAGACTCCCAAGACGCCGGAGTGGCGAAAGAAGGACTGCTTCCGGGAGCGAAATTGAGTAAATCGTTTTGCATACAAATGTAAAACACAAAGGAGCTTCTTAATGAGATTTGAACGTGGCTGAAGAGATCTACTGGCCGGCAAGGAGGAGAATCCGAGATCAGTTCTAAGCACTTTACTCTGCGTTGGTTTTCAAATCCCAAGCAAGTGGCGTTCACATTTCTCTCTTCGTCTGACTCTTTTCAACCGCTGTTTCCAAATTTGAAATAATTTTTAATATCTAAATCGTAGCCAAATTTCTACGGAGCTTGCTTACGGATAAACGCGTTTCTTCGATGATAAAAACCCCTAAAACGTCTCAAATTCTCTGCTACCAGAGAACTGCTTTTGAAATTTGTCAGTGTCTCGGAAACATGGCTTCTATCAAGGATCTCCAACGTGTAGAACATGGCGGGGAAGAGGCCGATCAAGAAGATTATCGGATTTGCGGGCCCAACGAGATGGGTGTGACACAAGAATGGACAGTTTTACAAGATGGACTACATGGATCAGGAAGATAAAAGTAGGGAGTTAGAAGTAGGAGTTACACCGACAAGACTGAATGACGCCAATAGAGAAAAAGGAGGCGATCAATCCTCAATCTTGTCAAGTTTTTCTTGCCTCGGTCAAGTTTTCAGAGTCAAGAAGACCTTCTGGCCACACCCAACCATCCCCAGAAGAACCCTGAACCTTGCCAGGATCCCAAAGCTTCTAGAACCTACCGAAGACGCCGGAGACGTCGCCGATGGGCCGCAGGCTGGCGGAGACGGTGGCGTCCAGCGGCGGGTAGTAGGGGAACTCCTGGAGCGCGTGTGCCAGCTCCTTGTTCTTGAGGTCCTACAACGACGCGTTGAGTGGCCGGTCCCGGGGGCGCCTAATCCCATCACCGCTTGTGTGGGCGCCTGCTCACCTGGGCCAGCGAGGATACGGACGCGGTGGACGCGCCGCCTGATGCTGCGGCCGCCGCAGCGGCCGCCGCGGCGTTGCTGATCGAGGACGATATTGAGTCACTCATAATATTATAATGTAAATTCGTATTTGCAGCTTTTGGGGATCGTCGCCGGAGTGGCACAAACAAGCGTGGCGAGATTTAATTTATCCCTCTCCTCTCTTCTCTTCCCGAGGAGATACGGGCGTCGCACGGAGAGCCGGAGACGCGGAGAGTGAGATTTAATATAATATACAAATATATTTAATATATTAACGACGTGCCGTTGGCCGCTCTACTAAGGACCTAAACTAGATTTGGGGCCGCTCGCGCGCGCGCCCAGGGGGGCTGGGCTACGGTAGGCGCGCCGCGGCCGGGGCGGGGCCGCTGATTGGATTAGGCGCGCGAGGGCCGCGCGGCGATCGATCCGGCGCCGGGAGCGGCAATTAGCCTGGGAGGGACGTGGGCCCCCCGCGGGGAGCGTTGGAAGCGAGACGATCCGGAAGCGGCGACGGTTGCGCAACCGAGGTGTCACCGCACCCTCGACAAGGTTAATTGGCGGCAGAGCTTAGACGGTCGCGTCAAGTGGCCCGCGATCCGGGAACAACAATTTGATTAGCGCCTGAGCCAAGAGGCCGACGGCCATGTGGCGGTGCTGGAGAGGTGTGTCCGGAGGAGGGACGGACCGTGGAGGGTGTGTGGATCCGGGCTGCGATTCTTTGGATCGAGTAGGGAGGATCTACTGGAGGGAGAGTCAACGTAAACCTTGTGTGGGGCAGCTAGAGCAAGACCGGACAGGCCCGGAAGCAGCACTGGAAAGTTGGGTTGAAGACTTTTTGTAGTCCAAGTAGCTGAGACTCTCTCTCCAGCAGCTCAGAGCCGAGCAAAGAGGTACTGTAGCTCAGGGTTGCGCCAAGCTGAAATCTCTAGTATCTTCCAAGGTATCTGGTTCCTGGTTCTACCAGGGAGAGGAGACGTGAATTGTGTGGCGTGGAAGAACATCCTTATAGGGAAGAAACACCTTTGGAATAGCCATTCTGGGCCACCCAGGTAGCTCAGGATCCTTAGCATACTGTCCTCTTTCGTTGTTCTCCCTTGTCAATTCTTTCAAGGAGCACCATCAGACGCGGAGAGAGGTTAATGGCCAAGGAGTAAGTGGATTAGTCGGAGTGAGATAATGCGCCACGCTCGGGGAACTCGAGTTGGAGTCTGTGCCGCCAAGTGTCCGGCAACCAGGAACTGTCTCACTCCTACTTCTCCATTAATAGCCCAAATTAAACTGCTTGAAACTGACAGTGGAGCCGTCCCAACTGGTGACATCAAAAGCCAAAAAAGGAAAGACTATCAGTTACCCGCGAGCCAAAAGACTAACGAGGTTTATTGCTCGAGCTGGGAGACGTCAACAAGAGGGCGTCTGCAGAAGAAGGATCACGTTAAGTTCGCAGCACGTGCAGGCTAATCGAATCAGTGTGTTTATTACCCAAATATGCTCCGAGCTGAGGAGAATGAGTCTTGCATCTTGTAATCGATGTGTGTTTGGAAATGCGCTCAAAGACGTGATTCAAGTTTGGTGAGAGATTCTGGAGCAGAAGGAGTATACTTCTAGAGCATAGGCCAAGGCTTCAGAAGTCGGATTCTGTAATTTGGAACAGGACTCTCAAGAAAACTACACCTAATTGATGCCTCTAAAAATTTTTCCCCTTATATATTCTACTACTTGCGTCCTACGAATACAGATTAGGCACAGAATATCTCACGCAGCGAAAAGCTTCTTTTGGACCTCTAAAACGGTCTCTTTTGTTCCTTATTGTCCTAGTGTCACGTATGCCACAAGGCCGCTGTTCTTTCCAGTCCGTCCTGTGAATCGCCGCGGAGGACAACACGTCCCACAAACACAGAAGATCTCACGCAGCTGTTCGAGAAACTTTCGAGAAGGCTCTACCCGAATAGTGTTGGCTTCCCCAATCCCCAAGGGTCCTTCTAGGTACAGGATGGACATAAACCCTGCTTGAGGAATCAAATGAAGGTTCACAACAGATATTGAAAGAGTTTTACTCAACATTTCATTGCAACAACCATATCACGGACACATCTACTCATCTTGATCCTCCTGCGCGTTTCCGTTCCTCTGCAGCTCCGCGAGACCTTGCCTGTAGCGCTGATTCTGGAACCACTTGCTCACTTGACGCATATTCAGTCCTGCCTTCTTCGCCACGTTCGCTCGCTGCTCCGCCGTGGGGAACCAAGTCTCCTCGCGCAGTTGCTCCAGAAGCTTCCTCTGGGCCGCGCCTTTCCTGCCCTTCCGCAACCGAGTTTGCGGGGCGGCCTGGGGCCGAACCACGCCGAGGGCCTGCAGCACGCTGGACACGTAGTGCATGGCGTTAGGTCGAACGCTTCGGTTTCGTTGTGACGCTCCCTGGGCCACTGAATCTGACTCGGAGGAGGCTTCCAAAGTGGGCTTCGGAAGCGCTGGAGCGTCTTCCGACTTGACGCGAACAGAGGCTTCTTGCTTGACGGTTTCTCCAGTGGCCGCATCTTCAGCATTTTCGTCGACCTCTCGAAGAACCGGCACAGAGACCCAAGGCTTCCAAGAAGACATCGTTTTCCTTTCCGAAGTGTCGCTAAGACGGAAGTCTTATATGCCCAAAACCGATGCTAACGCAGCACTGAGCATCGGACCATTGCTTTTCAATTTCAAAATCATGCTCTTCGCGGAGAGAGTTCATGTTAGTCGAAAATTGGAAATATCAGACATTCGGTCGGTTCGCAATTTCGGCAGTTTAGTTTCATTTTTGTCTGTTTTTAACTTTATTTTTTCGGAAAGAAGAGGTACTTTATCCGAAATTATGCTTCTCGGAGGAGGTCGACTTGGTGAGGCGATTCCATGACGAGAAGGACCGTTCCAGATGGAATGACTAACCTAGAGAGCGGCTTCCTACAAGCTAAAAACGTTGCAGTAGATTTTTAAAGAGTTTTTATTCGAAATCTTCTAAAACAACTCAAAAACTACATTGTAGGGCTGAACTACTCCATCTTGTCTTCCTCGGGAGCTCCTTGTAGTCCCTTCTGATCCAGTTCACTTGGCTCCTCCTGCACGCCGACGTTCCCCTCTCGCTTCTCGCGATTCTGCCTGCAGCGTTGATTCTGGAACCATTTGGTTACCTGGATTAGGCGCAACCCTGCTTTCTTAGCCACGACCTCCTTCTGCTCCCTCGTGGGGTTCCGCGTCTCCTCGAACAACTCCTCGAGGTACTTCTTCTGTCTTTTGCCTTCTTTCCCGCGCCTGAAGGCGGTGCTGGAGGACTCATCGTTGGATTCCGATGTCGTGTGAGAACTCGAAGGCTGAGAAACTGCTTGGATGCGCTGTAAATGGATGGCGCTCTGCATGTAAAGTACACCCACTCCGAAATAATGGTTGGCGGCGTCAAGAAGCTGCTGCACGGTGAGTAACGCGACGCCGTTTCCTAGCTCCGATGCGTCCTGGGTCTCCGCAGCGCTTTTCTCGTTTTGCTTGGTGGCTTCAGTGGCCAGGGTCTCTGAACAGTCCTCGGAAGGGCTTTCCAAAGTGGCTTCGGAAGACGCTCTTGTAGCGGAGTCCGATTTAGTTTCTGATTTGGCGTCGGTAGTGTCTTCTGAGGGAGCTTCGGAAGCCACATGAGGTACTTCTTCCATCGAGTTTGTTCCATCGATAGAATTGCTGACGACTTCTTGAGCGGTGGAAGGCGACATTGCTGATCCTTAGTGCTAAGAAATTAGCTGTTTGGAAGGACGAGCGAAGTCGTATTTATGCCTAGTGGTGGCGCTAAAGCGATGCCTTTTGAAAAGCGATGCCCTTAAGATGCCTCTTTGCGTCGCTCGTTGTTATCTGCCGATCTAGCTTGTAGAGACTGCTACGGATACTGTACTTGACGGTATGACGTCCCAGGTCTTCTTACCAGCTAATAATATCCTAAGCAGGTGAGAAACTTCCATGGCCTCCTGCTTCGACGTCCGGACGGTTTGCTCCCAAGTCAAAACCAATGCTTACCAGGACGCTTTGTTCCGTCAGGACGCTTCCTTTTTTGCCGAAGCCAAAGTATGTGGGGGGTGCATGAGGTTCGCCGAAGCCGGGAAATTTTTTACTTTGGAAGTGTTCTAACTCTGCAGCTATAGAGCGCCAAATCCAGGCCGAAGCAATCGTTATTCAAGTAGTTACAAAATACTCATTTCTACGGGAGCAAATCGTCCATATCCTCCTGCTTCGCCTCCTCAGAACCCCCATCTTCCAGATTCCACGGGAAACGAAATCGAGAGCCGCGAGACGTCCTTCGCCCAAGAACGGTTCGGACCCGGCGGCGCGCGTTCCATCACCCGAAGCTCCTCTCGGCTCCCGCCGCGCCCTCCGAAACCGAAAACAACACCCGGCCGAACCCACCCGGCGGGACCAGATCGTCTCGGTTTTTGGGTCGATCCTTATCGATCCACGAAGCTCGCCTCTCGCGCGCGGCGATTGTTTGACGACGCGAGAAGACTAATTTACGATTATTTCGATTGCCGGCGTTCGGAAAAAACACCTTTGCGCTCGTCGATCATTCCCGACGCGAGCCCCGCGCTGACCGCCGGACCTCGGACAGGACCCTCCAGTGCTTACTCATTCCTTAGTTCAGGAATCCGCTCCTTCGTGCTCCATGAGTCATCTCCGTGAATCACTTTCCGTGCTTGTCTATCATCCGTATCTCTTTAGTCTTCTCAAATCAAAAAGTCCTTATCAAAGAGAATCCTTATTTTCCTTCCAGGTGTATTTCGCGCTAAAAGTGCTAAGCACTAATAAGACAGGCTTTCAACCGTGAATCTGGTTTCGCTATTTGGTCCATGGACTTCTCGTATATCAGAATCCGCCTAAACGGCCTTCATCAATCATTTCCGTTAATCGTTCTCGATGTTCGTGATTATCCATGTTCATCCTTGATCTGTCATACGATCGTTCTCTGGCGTCCCCTTGAGGTGTTCTCTTTAATTGACGTTCCATGTTCGACCTTGCCGATACTTTACCTTCATGCTATTTCAACTATTGCTCGAGCCTTCCCTACATCTTTTGTATTTATCGAGAAGACCGTGGATTGCGCTTTCTTTGAGCTCCAAAGGAGATTTAAACGAAAGGGCATAACATTCCTCGGTAGTTGTCGGAACCTAATGACCAGCAAGTTTCTAGTTCCCGTCGTCTAATCTAACCAAAAGTATTGAGAACTGGGTCACATCCAAGATTAACTGACCGTTAGTCAAGTTGCCGTAGTAAATCAACCGTACTCCGAACGGAATGTACGACATTCCGTGGGAACCCCAAAACTCCCTTGGGCAACAATCTGCAAAATAAAAGTCCAAGCAGTTGATTTTTGCCTACCGTAGTCTCAGGGAACGGCCCATTTTCCCTGTTTTAAACCCCGCATTTGTTCCAAGTGCTGGGCAGATCTTCCGCATTTCCCTTCTCCTGAGTTGATGGCGAGCCGCTCGCACAAAAACTGTGATGGATCGCTTCTGTTCTTCTTCTTCCGCATCTCCCTTCCCGATCTCCATGTCGTCGACACTGGATTCTACATTGTGTGATACTTCGATCCTGCTTTTCAAGAGCGGAAATCGGAAACAGAAACCTTCTAGGCCTCTTCAGTGACATATAGTCTTAATTGACTGCTTCTGAGCACAGCTTATTACTTATGCAACTTAGCACTTGGAAACTCATAACCAGTTGCAAATAAGGACCAGTTCCCAAAAGAAGGATTTCACGACTAGTTTCCAAAAAGGTTCAAATATGTCGTCTGAACGCCTAAACTTTGGGCAAAACTGAAGCTCGAAAGCTGTCCCACACTGGACAATTGTACTTGAATTAGGTCCAGGCAATTGTGCTTGAAAGCACGTGGTATTTCCACGTGGTCCAAAAAATTTTAATAATGCACGGTTCTTATTCTCCTGTTTGATTGATAATTTACACGTCACGGTTTGCTTAGGTAAGACTTGTGTATTGAGCACCCTTTCCCCCCAAAGGAACCTCTAGCCTCGCCTTCGGGCAATCAATCTGGAGCATCTATTTTTTACCACCGTATTTTTCTAACCTACTCAATTGACCTCAAACCCCTAAGGTCTTCTCTCCATCGGAGCCTCTAAGAAGTGGTCATTTTTGGCGCCTCCCGTGACTAATCATTGCGCAACCGATCTTCCTCCTTCTTGCACGCGACTAATCGCCCCTCATCCGGCGACCTAATCGCGCGATTACGACCACTTTTTCCCCTCAGAAAGTTCCTCCCGCGCTCCATTACTCCTCCGATCGTCCGGGCGCGTCTTCCATTTGAAACACTCGCGCGATCGTCCGTTCCTAAACCTGTATCTTCCTTAATCCGCACGCATAAATAGAGCGTCGTCTTTTGTAGTCGCCTCTTCCTTGCAAGGCCGCTTCTAGGCGAGCTCTGTTTTGCTGCTTTCTTGTCTACTTGAACCCTACGGAGGCTAGTAGAAGGTCCTAACTCTTGAACGCGTCTAAATTCCACGGAGATGAAGGTTCTCTAGTTTCAACCCTTCCAGAGATGCTTCTCGTGTCCCTGGCCCTACTCGTGGCCTCGCTGCTGGTGGCGCCCACTTCCGGAGTGGTAGAGACCGTACCAGCGGTGCGTGTGGTCCGCTTCCAGGTGGATTACCCGGACGCGGACGTCAGCCTGGTCAACAAGCACGCCAAGTGGACGACGATGCTCCGGAACTCGGTGCTCGCCTCTCTGCGCTTCATCAACAAGCACTGGCTCGTGTGCGGAGGCACCGAGCTGGACAAGTAGGTCTCAGGCGGGAGAGGCGAGGCTAAGGACTACTTTAGGCGCACTAACGACTGCGGGAAGCTCCAGGTGACCGGAGAAGTCGTCGAGAACAACCACTACCGCGTCAACATGACCTTCATCTCCGAGAGGTGAGTCCTAAGGAGAGGAGAAGGCAAGAAGGAGGATGACGATAAGGCACGTCCTTCCGAGAGCCAGTTCTAAGAAGGTCCTTACTTCCGAGAGTTAAAGCTCGACTAGGGCGCCACAGCCGTTCCGTCGCCTTCTTGTTCCTTTACGCCTAGCTTCACTCCTATCATTTCATCGATGTCCCACTCTACACCACCTTCTTCAGAGACCCGATCCGGAACAGCAAAGTGGACGCGACGTCGACGGTGTTCGGCGTGGTGCAGATCGGCCTCAAGGGAGGCATCTTCCAGTACACGAACGCACTTCGAGCCCTCGGGAAGCCGGCGCAAACCCTCGGCTTCGACGAGGCCTTCTTCTGCTACCGCGGCTCCACTCTCTTCCAGCAGGACAAATGCCGTAAGACCGATGTCCGGTCCGTGTGACCGCGGCGGACGCTAACCTTCGATAGATACTCACAGAATCTCTCTTTCCTATTTATTGGAGTATAAAGACTTTAACGACCGCGTCTAACGATTAACCAACGTCTAATAAGGGCGAGGGATGTGTGAAGTGCTGGGACTAAGGGTGCGTGCTGTTAGGAGTGGAACTGGAAGATAAGAAGGTCGAGGATAACAGGATTGGTTTTGGGTGTTTGTCGTACTTGGGACGTGTGCCGTCGTGTCTTTTGGAATCTAGAACCGCTTTCCATTTATATTTATCGCCAGGGATCTGCCTTTTTAGGGTAATACAAAATAATAACGCCCAAATATCCAAGTTCAGGGTGGTCCAAAGTTCAAGGGGCTGGGCTACGGTAGGCACTTTGTAGAAGATTCACAAATTTCCATCATTTGGATATTAAAGCGGCATTTTACGTGTTTTTAGAACAAAAGTTCTTAAAGAAGTCCTGTCACGTGGCTTAGATGCCCTCTAGAAGATGACATGCTCTCTGACTCAGCGTTCACTCTGTTTACCGGAGCTTCGGCTGCATTCCACGGATTCCGGAGTGCAATTCAATGATACTTGATCGGAGAACGTGCGACGTTCGCAATTACGCGTGACAAATGCGCGAAATTCGATCAGAACCTGCTCGGATAATTGGGTTTCATAAGTCGCGGACGGGCAAACAAGAAGGGAAGGTGGTGGTGGGGAGGGCGACCTTTTGAAGAAGCAGAAATATGGATGAAAAAGAAACAAAGACAGAAAAAGGGGAATTTTTCTCAAAATTCCCGAGTTTTGACGTCAAAAAGGCGAGATGAGCCTCCAAAATTTTGCGTTTTTGCCTCAAGGCTCCCACCGCGACATGGTACTGTCCCTCGATTGTCGATATTTTTTACTTTTTACAGTCGACCTTAGCGGTAACTGAAAACTAACTAAAACGTCAGTAAAAACGTGGAAATGTCACGTGTCCCGCAACGATGAACCTCTTTATACGTTTCCAACGCTCATTAGAAATATTTCCCGCATAAAATTCGCATGATTTCCACGTCCAGCAGCTTCAGTTTGGTTGACCGTAAGAATACCTTAACCGTATCCCTCTGCTAACGGGTCCTTCTTGAGTCCTACGCGGATCCCCACTTCTTCCTAACCGCATGCCGACGCTGCGACTCCTCATCTCTCGCACAGGTTCCCTTGCAGGTCTCTGCGAGGCGGGCCAGTTCCACAACGAGACGCTCGCCCGCTGCGCACCCTGTCCCCGAGGCTCCTACCAGAGCCACTCCGGCCGGGGGTACTGTATCTCCTGCGGCTACTCCTACACGACGCAGGAGCTCGGCGCCCGTTCCGTCGCCCAGTGCCAGCGTAAGCGCCGTTTTCTTGTTAGAAGCACCTTCTTCCAGTGGAATGCCAGCCGGGCTACCGTCTCGACCAGAAGGCAAACCAGTGCGTTCCCTGCGGCCTCCACCACTTCCAGCCGAGCAAGGGCCAAAGCAGCTGCCTGAAGTGTCCTGAGGGTACGGTAGCGGCTACGCAGACGGCCACGTCCCGCGCGGAATGCGCCGTCAACTGTGGCCCTGGACAGCGACGCAAGGACAACGCCTGTGAGTCCTGTCCGCGTGGGACCTACAAGTCGCCGCGGGACCTCGACTGTCGGTCGTGTCCTGAGGCACTTACCACTACCGTAACCGGCGCCACCGACATGAAGGAGTGCAATTTACGTAAGGAGTTTCAGCTGTGAGGGACACAAAAATATCGGCCATATATAGTTATGTTTTGTGGGTCCTAGCACGACATTGGGTTGTCATGGGATGATGTGCTCCTTTCAGCGAACTGCGAGCCTGGCTCCTTCTTGGACGTGAAGAAGCGCCGTTGCGAGCCATGCCGGGTGGGCGAGTTCCAAGGAAGTCGGGGGGCGAGCAGCTGTCTCCGGTGCAAGGAGGGTTTCACCACGAAGACGGCTGGCGCCACCACCGAGGCGGAGTGCGTCTCCACGAACCAGTGCACCAACGGGGAGCACCAGTGCCACTGGCTGGCCCAGTGCTTCGACCTGCCCGACGTCGACGGCCACAACAACTACGGCTGCAAGTGCCACCCTGGCTTCGTGGGCAACGGCTTCACCTGCGTCGGTAGGCCTGGAGCTTCTTCCCAAAGCCACAACCCCTCCTAGACGTGTGCTTCAACTTCTGCGAAAACGGCGGGAAGTGCGTGAAGAACTCGAGCGGCCAGGCGAAGTGCGTGTGCCAGCGGGGATTCGTCGGCAGAAGGTGTGAAGTGTTCGACAACTGAGTCCTCGCAAGACGACTAATAATGTAAAAAGAGATGTGCATAGTAAATTGGACAATAAATACTTGGAACGTTGAGAATACAGTCACCAAGCGGAAGCATAAAGCTCGGTAAAGAGCGCACTAAAGCACCAAGAAGCACATTGGGTGCAGGTCATTTGGTTACGATGGATATGGTGGATGCTCTTGTCCAGCGCTACTTTCCGGTGGTCCTGCAGCGAAAAGAATTTTCATAGGAGGTAAAGCGACTGGGCGTTTCGTAGGTTCAGGCCTGAGGCCGATAGAGAGCGACTTCTGCGTCCTCGTGTTTCTTCTTGAAAGCCCTCTTGTCCCACCCGAGGCCTCTTCACCAATCGGTTAGTGGTTAAAGCCGACACCTGGTCCTGCACCGATAACGATCACACTCTCCGCCATGCTTTAAGGTAAGCTAAAGTAGTCAGGCTTGAAATCAACGTTTTATTAGCGATATGCATCATTGAAGTGGAACCCGTATCTGATAAACTCTGAGCTTCTCTCTATGTACAAACGTCGCACGTTCACCTCCTCATGGCACGTCTCAGCTTCTTGAGGTTCGTCGCGGTGACCTCGTCCTCTGGCTTCAATTCCAGCGCCCTCCGATAGACCCTCTCCGCCTGCTCGTACTTCTCGTTCAAGTGCAAAATGGCGCCGTAGTTGGAGAGAGACGTGGCGTCGGGTCTCGCCACGACGAGCGCCTTGTAAAGTTCCTCTGACTTCTTTGGTCTTCCCAGCTGGCGATAGGCGTTCGCCGCTCCGAAGAGGGCGTCCGGGTGGTTCGGATGGAGATTGAGGACGCTCTCAAAGGAGTCCCGCGCCGCTTCCCAGCGGTCCTGCAGCGAAAGGAGTTTTCCTAGATGGAGGAGCGTCTCGGGATTCCGTGGATTCAAGGCCAGTGCCTGATGGAGAAGGGTTTCTGCCTCCTCGTAGTTCTTCTGAAACAGATCTTAGAGTTCCTTCTTTGCTAACTACGGTAGGAAGTCTCCCTTAATCGAGGTAAGAGCTGGTCCCACAGCGACAAATTCTCACCTGCTGCATCCTGAGATTGGCGAGGGTGAGGTAGGCAGGCACGTGGGTTCCACTTGCCTCCATCGCCTTCTTGTACCACTTCTCGGCCTCCTCCGCCCTCCCCGTCTTCAGCAGCGCCTCTCCTAGCATGTTGAGGAGCGAGGCATGTCCCTCGTACCACTCTGGCATCTGACGGACTGCATCCTGGAACGCCTCCACGGCCTCCTCCACACGGCCCCTTCCCATGAGAAGCCTGCCCAGGTTGTAGCGACAGCCCGTCTTGGCCGACTCCACCACACGGAGGTTCTTCAGCTTGGAGCCGTCGACGCGTCCACACTCGCGGAAGACCGGCTCCGCCTCCAGGATGCGCTCCGCGTTCCAGAGACAGATGCCCAGGTTCAAGTAGGCCGAGGCGAAGGAGGGGCGCAGTTGGATGGCCCTTTGGTAGGAGAAGATCGCCTCGGCCACGTTATTCTGCTCCATGTGTAGAACGCCGCTAGAAAGAAGTAGAAGAAGTTGAGATGAGGGGACCTACAGGTTGTAGTGGGTGTCGGCCATGCCAGGACGGTGTTCTAGAGCCTTCGCGTAGGCCTCCATGGCTTCTGACGGACGCTTCCTTTGGCTGAGGATGTTGCCGAGATTCGAGTAGGCTGGAAGGAGCAGAGATAGAAAGAAGGTAGGACTAGTTTGGAAGTGTTAGAAGCCTTTCGCGATAGCGACTCCTACTTCCGGACTGTATTACGCTGTGCTACGGCTCACCTTTAGCGGGATTGATCTCCACAGCCGATCTGTAGAGCCTCTCCTCGTCATTCCAGTCTCTGTTTCTATCGAAGCTTCTTGCCGCCAGCAGAAGGAGCACGACGAAGAAGGCCTTCTTGTAGGGTCCGCTTCTCTCGTAGAGCATCCCGACAAGGAGGCAGAATCCGACGCTCGGCAGGTAGAGGACGCGTTCCGCCACGACGAAACCAACGTAGGCGAAAAGGTTGCACGCGGGAAGGAAAGGAAGAACCAAGAAGGAGATTGCCAGAAGGATACGATAGTCTACGGGCTCTTCTTCAGGAGCAGGAGAGGATCTCCCGCTCGGAGGGATCAGATTCGCGTTGAGATCGTAACGAGGACTGGGAGAGCGCTTCCGCTTTCTCGATGGCGGAGAAGGAGGAGCGCGTGATGGAGAGACCAGTTTGTACAGGGATACGGTAACGGCCGAATAGAGAGCGATGGTCGTCCAGAGGCGGTGGTCCAGAAGGGAGGTGATAGGAGGGATGCCGTCCATGGACCAGTCGAAGCAGAGCTGAAGTATGGGACCGATTACATACAGGAAAGGTCAAGAAATCGATCTTTTTTAACATAAAAACGGCATTTTCCATTTCATGGCTACATCAGATCAACGGCGTTATCCCATAGATAGGGAGGTTTTACCGAAGGGCCCTATTTTAATTGGCATACGTTCTTCCACAAGTGCTAGAAATCGCCACCAACCGGTTGCGCCTTGAGATCTGATCTATTTGTTCACCTTTAGTGTTTGTTTTCAAGAGGCATTTCGTGGGTGCTGGATATACATGACCGCGTCCGGTCACCGTATGTCATTAAGATATGGACCCGAGCTGCCCGGACCAAACAGCCCTTATCCGCTTGCTTTCCTATCCTTGAGTTGTAGAAACCCCAAAGCTTCGGCGCAACTACCCCTGCTTACGACACATTATGTTGCCCAACCAACAGTGTTTCTAGTAGCGCCTTTAGACTCTACTCTTCTGACTTCTTTCCTCCGTTTCTGAGTTTCTCTCCTCCTTATGCCCCAAACTTGCCTTCAACGGAGCCACCAAAAGGCCCAGATTCACCACCGGCAGGTACCAGAAGGTGGCCGTCCTCACCAGGAGACTCGGGTGGTGTGCAATGGGGTTGTCGGCGACGCTGAACTCGGGGCTTCTGAACCCGTTCAGCCACAGCCGGAGCAGGGCAAGCGTCCCCGTCCAGGCGATCAGTCGCGCGCATTTCCGCCTCTCGCCCTGGAAAACAAAGACGGATACAATGGCAATTAGGGCCGCGGGATTACGACTCCCAAAACGACAGTTTGTCCAAACAAACGCACGCCTAATCGGATTACCGTCGCCAGGCCAAACAATCCGTCCCCGTTTAATTACAAAGCGGATTAGGCCGACTCGATTAGGCTCTGACCCGCCTGCTTCTGTCCGGCTATGCGGCGGCGACCGTAATTAGCGCCTTTCCGCGAGACAACTTCGGGATGACCCCGAGCCGGATGTCTTAGGGGACACCTTGTGTCTCGGCGCGCAATTAGGCGATGGGAAAGGACTCACCGCGGACAGGGCACGGGCGGCCACCAAAGGCAACGCCGCGATCGAGGTTTCCTTGAATCCGAGCCCGATGAGACTGAGGAATACGGTAGGAAGTTCCTTCTGGAAAGGGATGAGGGAGTGAAGGAGACGGGGAGGGCGGTTAAGGGTACCTGGAGGTGTTCGTGGAAGAGGAAGGCGAGGAGTGAGAAGAGGGCGGCGAAGAGGTCGGCCCTGCCGACGAGATTTGCCACGGATTCGCAGTGGATGGGGTGCACGGCAAAGAGGAGCGCGCAAAAGAGCCGGGATCCTGCAACGATATGGTTCTTGAGAGGTCATCACCATATGAATTGTTGATTTCGATATCCGCTATGTGTGTGGTCCAAATCTGTGTGTTTTTTGTTTAGGTTGCAAAAAGTTGAAGCCGGGTTGAAGTTTGTTCACCTCTAGGGTCAGTTTTTCGGTACCATTCCTATGATATCTACTTGCCAGAAACAACTGTTCGGTTTGTCTCATTTGCTACCGCTTTACTTTTCTGCAGATTTTGACCTTTAAATTATTCAAAATTATGGCCCTATGTTCTGTTCTGTTTACTCACAATGTGTACAGTAGATGCGTGTTTCCATTTCCAGGACTCCAGCTTGGAGCGTCTCCTTGCTAGATCATTAGATCGCCTGCCAGATTCCCTTATCCCCGTGTACAAGCGATAATCCCGCTTCCCACCAGTAAATGTGCGACCTTCCGCCCTCTCAACCTCTCGCCTTGCTCTCTTTCACTCTTAAGAGGGACTCTCACCTCTGTTGTCACAGAAGCGCGCCGCCAGCTTCAGCACAAGACAGGAGACGACGGCGTGCAGCAGGACGTTCGCCAAGTGGTAGCTGCAAATCGCGTTTTAATTCGATTTCGAAAAGACGGCAGATGTGCTCGAGAGCGCCACTTACCCTACAGGATTAAGCTGACCGAAAAAGTGGTTCAGGCGGAAGGAGAGGATCGTTAGTGGACGATAGCTACGGTGGGATCCTGGATGGGACATGGGCGACCCCCAGAAGTCGTTCCGGAAGACGGCGGAGAGGGGGGAGCCGCCGACCACATCGGCGTTGTGGACGATGGCCTGGCTGGAAGGAGCGTCTTGATTAATTCAATGTCTTCCTACTTGTAACCTTATGGCTACAGAGCTTGTATGGTGCCCTCTTTCCGACCCTTCAACCCCTAACCCAGAAAGACACCCATAAAACGTCTTATCTTTCCTCCCTCCGCGTGACCCCCCACCCGGAGTTCGCACATCCTCTCGCACTCGCTTCTTGGGGCCAATCTAAACTTCTTGGCAAATCGAATTGGTGTAGTGCCATCGCATCCAATTTGCGAGCGCCCCACTCGAGTCGCCAATTGGCTCTGATCCAATTACGAACGTCATTTTTGGAGTCGCAACAACCTCATAAATCGCTTCGCGTGATGGATTGACTTGTCGCGCGCCTGTTTGTCTTCGCCGCGGCCTTGAGTGCCGCGCGAAGACGGCCGACAGTTACGGACGCTTTATCGCAAGTGGCCATCGGACGACCTTCGCGCGAGCGGTAAAAGTCGGAAAGCGAGAAGGGAACAACGCGGGCAATTATCGAAAAAGAGGTTTCGCCTCCGTGACCTCCGCTTGACTGCGCGAAAAAGGTCTGAAAGGCTTTGACGATTACCGGCGACCACCCGGCGAGCCGAGGGAGGCTACGGTGGAAAGAGGAGAGGGTGGGGGAGGGAAATATGAGATGGTCTAATTTTGTTAACAGGAGTCACATTGCTGCGTCACGGCGTGTCACAGCATGGAAGCTCCGAAAGAGCTGAAAGTAGTAAAGTACATTTTTTTGGAGGAACTGGTTCCAAAGGGCTGAAGATAAGATAAGGAGGAAAGGGGCATTATTTGGCCTTGGGGTTAAGAAAAGATTTAAAAAAAATGAAATTTAGGCATAAATTCGAAGCCAAAAGGGTCCCTTGACAAATAGGTTTTGATGGCTTCTATAGCTCGCTTTTATTCCTTATTTAAATCCACCTTTCCTTCTTCATATGAATTATCTTTCCTTTAATTTTAGGCTTATAAACTACAGATACGTATACCCAATTTTGCACTGATTTGCATGCGCCAACAGGCTTAGAATTATGATAGTTTATTGTGGCTTAGGAGTTCTCTTCCACCGTATCCTTAAAGCCCTAAACATTGCCCCCATGTTCACCATGTTATTCCCACCCATTCACCCCTTAAAATGACCCTTTTTAAGCGCAGTAAACCCAACCTAACAGATGCCCTCCTATCCCATAAATCCCTTCACACCCCTCACTACGCCTCAGCTGGGGCCAATCAAAATTTCGCAAATCTGGGCCTCGAAATCGCAATCAATTCTCGGGCGGCGTCTCTCGGCACATCCAATTTATTTAATTAATAATCCGATTCGAATCGCTCTGATTGGGTTAATTCCCAGGCGCACCGGCTACTCACTTGTCGTCGAAGACGAATCCGCCGCCCAGCGAGTTCAAGAAGGTGCCGAAGGCGACGGCGAAGACCAGGAGCAGCTCCCCGAGGGACGGGTGGGCGCACGTCGCCATCATGACATAATACGCTCTGAAACATTGCGCACAATTATCGCAAATATCGTGAATAAATCATGAGGTTATGGTTGGCACGCGATCGATGGGGCTCTGAGGGGCTCCGAGGGGGTGGAGGGAATCCACCTGAGCCACGTTCCCACATTCAATTCCGCGGCCGAGCGATTCCGTTGCGAAAGTTGCTCGCCGCTAAACGTCGTTCACTTTTATGCGAGGACGCCGCGAACACCTGCGCTTAACGGCTCTTGGAGGACCCTCTTGACGGCCACACACGAAGGGGTCCCCGGTGGGCGTGACGGAAGTCGGGACTTATTGTTGTTTGGCCGCCGGAAGGGGACGGATTGTTGACCTTTTGTCAGTTTTCGACTCATTGGACTTATCTGATAGTTTTAATGGTGTGTTTGGAATAGAAAGAGATAAGGAGGAGTGAAAAAACCGTAGATACAAAATGGAACATGGTAAATATGGGGAACAGTTACTTTTAATCTATCTCTTGGCTCATGAAAGAAGAACAAACAAACTACAGTCGAAAGGAGTACTGACATCAGGGCATAAATAGCAAAAGACGATATGCCATTTTTAGATATATCGGATTCATCTATGCTTGCCCCGACGACCTTCTTCCTAGCTCCTGAGCAAGGGAAACCGACCAGGGCCGATTATCGGAATCAAAGACGCAGAAATACAATTTCTCGTTCTCGAAATTAAGAAAACAAAATGGTGTCATTTCAAAAGTTCAAAACCGACCAGAAATTGACTTATGTGAGCGAAACATAAAACAGGCAAATAGAGTCTTCAGACCTTATCTTCTAGATGAAACAGTTTCTATATCCACTCGAAAAGACCGCTAAATACTCCATCCACTTTCTTCACAGGTCTCGACTTTCGCCGCACCCTGGTTCCCAGGCGGGTGGGCACGGGCAATGCGAGCGGTCCGGTCAAGAAGGGGCGGGTGGCGGTGGAAGGAGGCGCCGGACGGAGGCGATGACGACGCGATTAGTTATGCAAAAACAGGCGAAGTCTATTAGCGGAGTCACGCGAGCGTCGGCGACGCCGTAAAAGTTGCAACTCTCGCCCCGGCTCATGCGGGCGACCGTGGAAGAGAGTGCTAATGGAGGGAAGATGGACGGAAAGTGCGAAAAGTGGACTCGTCCGGCTCCAGAGAGTGCTCTCCGCACTCTTTGACGAGCGCTGGCAATGTACTTTGAGGCTTATGGTACCAGGTGGGGAGAGAAGAAACGAGAAGGAGGGGAAGAACGGCGTGGTCTCTTTTGGGGCACATAGCCAAAGCTTAAAGTACGTAATATTGCTTACTACATTGATACTTCACATGACTGCATGGCGGTCTGTATTTAAGAACGCCATTTGATCGCCATTGGAATCGCTATAACTGGAATAACAGAGGATTCTACTTCATGCTTTGGATCAGCGATCAGCATTTTGACCACCTATGAGTGTCATACATGGTGCGCAAAAAGTTCTGCAACACGCTAAACACGATCTTTGGACACAAAACCGAAATTTTTTGAACAAATGGGCTATTCCACGTTATTCGCCAGAACGCTATTTGATTGTCCCTGGATTCTACTTCATGTTCTGGATCAGCCTATAAAGGATCAGCCAAAGCTAGAAGAATAAGACGAAGAGAGATGATACAATACAAAATGATTCCATACCCATGAGTGTTATAGAACCTGTGTCGTAATTGTAGCCACCACTGAGGGTCAGACAGACTCAAAACTAAAGAATCAGGAAGAATTACAACAAACAGAGCGTTTAGGTGAACGCCTCGGTAGAAGAAGGGCCTACCGAGGAATCCGACAAAGACTATGAAGAAGCCTTGAAGAAAGGAAAAAACCTTTCTCGGACTGAGAAACCACGCAATGGCCATTTTTTGTTTTCGAAGAGGGGGAGGGCAAAACTGCCTAATGGAATCCTTAGCGTCTTGGCCATCGAACTACAGCCCCTTAGATCCTCCATCATTCCTTAAAATGTTGACCACTTTCAACAGGTTTTTCCCGCCCGGCTACTTGGCCAACACTTCTGGACGCATTCGCCCTGACAACAATCGCGAAATGCACATTCCGGACCAGCAAAGGAAAACATCTGGAGTTGACAAATCTCGTTTTCAGCACGACCTCACAGAGCCGCCCTCAGCGGTGGCGGCGTCGACGGAGGACGGCAAAAGTCGAGCGGTCGTCAAAGCGGCGCGGGCGAAAGAAAACAATCTTCTGCGCTCCAGAAACTCATAATTCGCGTCAAAACACAAAGAGGTCCACACGCGCGCCGCAAACAACGGCCATCGGCGGCCATTCAGATGGGATAATGAGCGGCGCGACGACTCCGATATCCATCTCCCCGGTCGCCTCTCCTCGGGGTCTCCGAGGACATTCGTCTCCTCCTTATGCGCATTAATCACTCGTTGCGCTCTTTGTCGCCATAAAGCAGCCGCAACTACCGATCCGCCGCCGATAATCCTCTCTCCGCCAGTAACCACCCCCTTGGCGGACGTTTGGAGTGAAGGGTTCAAGCCGAGTGACAGGGCTGACATTTTGTAACAATCGCTGTGACTACTAGAGGGTGAGCAGAAAGTTGGGAGCAACCTTCATTCCTCAAACTTCCACTAGGCGGATCAGAGAAGGTTCTCCAAGAAAACCAAATCCTACGCGCATGGTGCTCGGGTGCCCTGGTTTGTTCACCCAACGAAGCTGATGTTCCAGGAGCTGATGCTCAAAGGCGCAAAGGAGAACCCTTTAGCCTGTCGGCGGAAGTTGAAGCACTTGGGAGATCTGACAAGCTGTCTTAGGCTGTTCATAACATCAACCCTACATACAATTGCACACTAAGATCTTCATCTTCCCAACAACTAAGGAACGGCGGCGTCGCTCGCCGACTTCTCCGGCTTCTTGATGTTGAACTCCAGGGAAGGCGGTCTGAACAGGACCATCAGGTTGAACCTGTCAGTCAGGGACTGGAGGAAGTGGAAGAACTTCCTCTGCGAGCCCTCGGACTCGGGACTCCACTTGGGGATGTTGACGAAGACGAGGTCCGACTGTGCACTCTTCTCTCGCATCCTGGCGTTCAACTGCTTCGCCTGCAATCCGACAGCTACCGTAATCCCATACATATGCTCCACGTACCCCGGAGTACTTCTTAGTCGTTGGAGTCGTCTCCTCCTCGGTCGTGGTGGTAGGAGGCAAGTCCACAGCGCTCTGGTTTCGACGGAACCCTGAAAGCACCGTATACCAGTGGAACTCCTTCCGCAGAAGCTTGCCTTTGTAGAGGGCGATGGCTTCTTCTTCGACTCGCTCGATGCTAAGCTCGGCGACGATCCAGGAGTGCGCCACTCGGTCGTTGATCGCCTCGACGATCTTCGCCTCCGCCTCCTTGGTCCGGTGGTCGGCGATCACGGCGAAGAGACGGACTCTAGGAAGGAGGATACGGTACCCTGTCAGTTGGACTTACTTGGCGTCGACGAACTTCCTCCAGTTCGTGATGAGGTACATGAAGAGGAGGAGAATGTCGTCGTCCTCCACCACCCACCAGATGTCGACGGTGAGCTAAAGGTTGAGTTTTACCATATTAAAGTTCCCCTATCTCACAACCTCGGCCATCGGCTTGATCCGCCAGAGCTCTCCCTTGCAGATCGCAAGGCACTTCTTGTCGTAGGTGACGATCTTCTTCCAGAATTCCCGAAGCGCCACGTCGTTGTAGTTCTTCCTGAAGCTTCAAAGTCCAACTCATTCTAGAGGCTCCACACACCTTGAGTGGAAGTTCTCGAACTGGGGGAAGTTGACGACCAGAGTGTTGGGGATCAACGCGCCAATCTCCGTGCACTGGATGACGGCGGAGGTCGTCTCACTGAGGTCGTTGGAGTCCCTGTAGGTCACCAGAAGGGTGTGAACGTTGATGCACGACTCTCCTATCTTAAAAGGCGCATTTCCATCATATTCCATTAAAAGTGATTCCTACCTGTGTCTTGAGGCACTTGTCCAGCTCGGCGAGGTACTTCTCCGTGTCCTGGCTCTCGCAACGCTCCACCATCACGGACATGGTGAAGGAAGGCGTCCCGTGGCGGATCCACTCGGAGAAGGCGATGAGGGACTGTCGCTCGATGAGAGGTTCCCTTCCCTCGTCCAGATGCAGCATCAGCACGATCGGGTAGAAGCTTGGCCGGGGATCGGCCTCCTTCACGCGCTTGATCCAGCGCAGCATACTGCAGAAGTTTTTTACTTTGGTTTCACAAACCTCAATTGGATGGAACTCAAATGAGCCAATATGAGGAACTATGGAATTAAGTGCTTCTAGAATTGGCCCACTTGGCTGCTCACACCCCGAGGAAGGGTTCTCCACGTCCTGTGACCCTCCAATTGCGACTCACCCATAAGCCGTGCGGATCTTGAGGTCTTCGATGTACGCGAACAGATTCGAAAGCATCAGGGTCGATAGACCGGAAAGGAGCGGGAAAAACACGAATGACTCGGCGTCGGGGTTCATCGTCTGGTCTGAACCGGTTTGCAGCGCGGAAGGAGAAGCAAGCGTGGGTCTCTGCAGCCAAGAAGGTGCAAGGAACCGTTTGCTTATAAGGTCATATGATTTGCTATGAGATAAGAGAAAGTGTTAAGAAGCTACTCTGTTTTCCTCCAGCAAAGATCTGTAGGTTTCAAGTTTGTGTTCAGAGAGTTTACAGTGCAGAGTTCACATCGAATAGCTGGTTATATCGGTGCTCAAAAAGGGCCAAGAAACCAAGACTAAAAGCAACTAAAAGTTGAGGGTACGGTAGCTCAAAAAGAGCTTGTTTGCAAGGCTCATATCCGTCTCCTTAAAGGAATCTATCCTCCACAGTCACTTCCAGTAAAGCATTCCCGATAAATGGCCGGTATACAGTCAGTGCGTGGAACCATCGAGCGATCGCGAAAGGCTGCACCCCTTGAGCGCGAGTCTCCTAGCGAGTATCCTCCGGAGTTCGAACAAGAAATAGTCCAGTTGAGAGTGAGTGACTTTGCATCCTCTAGTATATCACCTTGTGGTTTCAGGCGTTTCAGTATCGCCGAGAACGTCGTCTCCTCCATCGCGAGTTATATCCGAGTCGTCGAACCTCCGCCACCAAATCCTCCGCAGACGATGCAAAGCGAGCTCAAGCATCTCTCAGCCGTCCTCGATAAAGTAGGAACCTTGCCTCCAGAATATCCAGCTGATCCTTGGCTTTTTAGGCTTCGCAGAATCAGTTTCTCGACGAGCCAGTGGCACTGCTCCCCATAATATCGACGACAAGCGACGTTGCAACAGCTCTAGCGCGTAAAGAGAACGCAGTGAACCAGGAGATCTGCGAGCGCGTGTGGAAGCGGCTCAAGAGCTGGCTGGACGAGGACAACCCTCGCATCAATCGGGAGCTCAAGAAGTGCCTCGATCTGCACGGGGAGGCAGCAAGCGCCATGGCGGACGCCCAAAGAAGGCCAAATGCGGCGAAGGCGTCCAGGGCGGAGACCATGAAGGACCGCTATGAGAAGCAGTTCAAGTTGTGCCAGAAGGAGCTGGACATGATGAAGATGGTGCAGAAGCACCAGTACGCTTGTCTCAAGCTGCTGCTGGATCTACAGTACTACCTCCACTCCTACTGCGAGAAGGAGCTGGACAAGGCCTGCGCGGCGATGGCCACTGCCTACGGAAGACTCCCACAGGCTAAGGAAGACCTCTAGTTCGTGTATGTAGTTGTCTTCCTGTATTAAAGGCGTTCTTCTCCGTTGGACATTACACCGCCGCTCTTGTGACTCACCACATGATTTGATGTTTTGTCAAATATCGATATTTACGCGGTTACCCGGTGTGTTGAGCCCTGTTACAACTACTTTACGGGGTTCGGTAAAGGTTCTGTGATGCTGGACACAAAATGTGGAAAACAGTGGAGGTAGAAGTTCCGTAGTCCCTAGGCTCTGTTTCTTCTTCTTCTCGGCGTCCATCCGTATCCACCACTAGAAGAACTTTGCCCTTTCAAGAAACATCATAAAACAAGACCCACGAAGATGACATCTCACTAAACAGGTCGACACTCTTAAACCCTGTGGTGACGTCACCTCTCGGGTTACACATGTATGCCCTTTAAGATAAGAAGAAGACCAAGCACCTCAAAAATGTCCCAAATTTGCCTCCTCCTGTTTGCAACATTTCTTCCCCTCCCAATCGCTTATGTCCGAAAACAAAAACAGATCACTTAGCCGCCGTTGTGGCAAGTGCGCTAAGAGCCCGTGGCGACGTCTCCGCCGCCTCTTGCGCAAGTCACAAGCGCGGAAACCGGTCGCCCGGAGGCCGTCCGCGGAAGTCGTCTTCCTTCGGCGCCCGAAGGACCCGTTCCGCAGTCCTATTTGCGTAGGCGCTCTGTTTTCGCCGCCGCTCGCCTTAACCTTTGACGTTGCCCCGCTTTCAGAAAGTCGAAATGCACAGCGGAATGGTGAGTTCGCCGGAATTCTCCATGGACTACATGGATTCGCCGGCGCAGAGCCCTTCTACGGTGAGCACACAGAGTCCGGCAGGAGCAGCCGCCGCCGTCGACTCGCTGTTCGTCGCCAAACACAACGCGTCAGCTGAGCTCTATCAGGTTGGTCGTTATCGAGGTCGAAGTTTTTCGCGGGAAGGGTGCTGGGGTTAAGGTATTCTTGGGGATATGGACCTATAAGGTGAGAAAGATGGTTTTCCAAAAGGAATCTATGAGCCTAAACTTCCCCCAACACTCCACATACCTCCTCCTCTTCAGATGTTCAAAGAAAGCGTCGATCTACTTCTCTCTGGCAAAGTCATCATCCAAGAACAGGCCCTGCTGCTCAACGTAAGCTCCACTATGCCGTGCCTATCCTTAAGCACAACCCTCTCAGAAGATCCTGGGTCTCGCGGCTGAGATGCTCGCCGTCTTCGAGGACGAGAAGCAGTACCTTCTTGGCGACGTCCTTTGTAACTGGGCCGTCAAGCAGCAGAAACTGAGCATCGGTTCGATGTGGACTCAGGCCTACAATTACCGAGATCTCGACACGATCCACCACCAGTAGGTCCCAAGAATATCGAAATTCACATCCAAGGCCTTTCCTCAAAGATTTGTTAGGGTTTTTAGCAGTTGCATTGAGCATTGATCCAGTCAGGCCAATATCTCTTCTCCACGTCCATTAGATCTAACACGTACTTCTAGGTTCGAATACTTCGGCGAGCTACTGGAACAGACGATGTCGGGAGTCACCTACCTCATCGAGCGCTACCCAGAACACGGACTCCACGAGCTGTACATGAAGTTCCACCACATCACGCACTACTTCCTCTACTATTCAGTAATCGTCTCCAAACAGCCGCCGTCGGTCGTCGTCAAGTGTGGAGAGGCGGAAAACCACCGCCGAAGTCGCTTCTGGTTCGACACGGAGATACGGTATGTCGCCTCTTTCTTCTTCTCTTCTTTGCTTGGGATTTAATGACGTTCTCGACCTTCTTCAGAGTGCTTGGAGGATCGGCGTTTGGAATTGACACCACAAACGATGGCGTTGAGGTGAAGTGCTTCCTGATCACCGACGAGACGGCCAAGCAACTTCTCAAGAACGCGTACCACCCGTAAGTTGTCTTCTTCTTACATCTCCGCTACCGTATCCTAGATTCGGAAACGAAGAGTTCCTCATCAGTCCGCCTACTGCCAATTTCCAGAAGAAGAACAACCACATGAAGGCCAAATTCGACGACATGGTCTGTCTCCTCAGAAGGAACTCCTCAACAGTCCGACGTTTCAGCGCGTCGCCAAGAAGGACACGCTGCGGAGGGACTCCGTGGCCACCAAGCGCTACTGTCTCTGCTACGACATCCACTTACGCGGGAAGCACGGGATCGAGCTCATCGGCAAGAAGGTGTCCCTTCCTTTCGCCGTGCTCGTCGGCCCGAAGACGGACGTCGAGGCGAAACTCTTCCTAGAGCGATCCTTCGCCGACCTGGTGCGCAAGCCCCTCAGCGAAATCCCCGCTACCGTATCCTACGACGAGATGGCCACTGCTATCGAGATGAAGTTCCAGGCGATTGCGGAGACTCCGCAGAAGTCGAACGAGATCATTCCCGTCATCCAGCCTCGCATGTTTACCAACCAGGTACTGTAGATGGCAAAGCCGGATCGCTTGTGAGATTAAGCCGAGCTGAGCCTGATTGGTTATGGAATTCAAATCGAGTCTGTAGCCTAGAGCCTTTACAGACAAAACACCACTTGGTGTCGCGCCTCAAGCCGAATCCGGCCTCGCAGATTCCCCTCGAGAACTTCATGAAACACCCCGTCGCCGAGGAGTACACCGTCAAGAAGTCGGGCTCGAACGACGGCGAGTGGAAACTCGTCCCCTTCTATGAGTGGTATTTCAAAATTGCTGAGGTGGTCAACAAGTACCTCTACTCCATGTGGTCTAACGGGTACTGTAGCCTTCTTCACACGTCACCTCATTCCCCTTCAGGCTCATCTATGGATTTTGCGGAAAGGATGAAGCAGAACACCTTCTCCGAGGATGCTCCCGCTCCACCCTCTTGATCCGCTTCTCCGACATTGAATATGGAAAGATCAAGATTACGGTGCGTGACAAGTCAGGAGGTGAGTCTCTATGTCTCTACCTACTTGCTGGCTATCTATCCCGTTTAGTCATTCGGCACCACTGGTATGACCACTCGGACTTAAACGGAAGGGGGCTTGCGAAGGAGCTCCTGGCGAATCCGAAGTTCTCCGAAGTTGAGTGCATCTACCCTAACATTAACATGGAAGTAGCTCTCGGCGGTCGTCAGAAGCCGGTGGACACCAGGAAGCCGCGTTTCCTACAGCCGACGCCCATTTACTTTGACAACCAAGGAGCCGCGACGTCAGCCTTTTGAAGTGTGTAACTAGAGCTTCCGTGTGCATAACTTGCCGTATAATAAACGAGACGATTTACCATTAGATTTAAATATATTATCATTATTTAATTTAAATGGATTCATGAAAGGAATGGGTGATACAAGCTTACTTGGAGTTCTTCTGGATGAGCTTGCGCACTTCGGCTTGCATATCCCGCTCTCCGTCGTCACAGGCTTCCAGGCCCTCGACGATCTTCAGGTATTTGACGGCGCTCTCCTTGTTTCCTTTGTCGAGGTAACAGCGCGCGAGGTAGTAGAGGTTCTCCATCCACTGGGGGTTCAGCCGATCGGACTCTTCGAAGTCACGCAGGGCCTCGTCGATGGTGGCCGTTGGCGGTTCGGCTCGGAAGAACGCCGTCGCGGCCTTGCGCTCGAGCCACGAGAGGTTGGCGACCGAGTAGGAGAAGCGTCCGCGCATATGCAGCAGCGCGTAATCCGCCGGTTTCATAGCCAGTGCCTCGTCCAAATACTCCTTGAACTTGTGGCCTTCTTGGATGCGTTCCTTGGTTCCCAGGTAATCGGACAGCTCACCACTGAGGACTGCCAGCCACATCAGGACGTCGAAATGCTTGTTGTTGATTTTGTAGGCGGCCACTCCGGCGTCACGTCCTACAAATGCCAGATAGATCAAACGAAGACGACTGGTGCAAACCTTCCAGGATGAGCTCCTTCTTCTTGCTCTCCAGCTTCTTCCCAAGCGACGCCGCCACCATGTGACAGGCCTTGGCGAGTCTCCATAAAAGTTCCAAGTTGTCCTTATCCTGTTGAAGACTCTGGAACAAGAATATCAGTTTGTTGACAAATTCATAAATTCATACCTCCTTCAGCAGGTCATAAGCCGCTTGCGCGTCACCAGCCTCCAGAAGATCATCTATTTTAGTGATGATCATCATCGCAGAGTTGCTGGGAGCTGAAACAAAACGAGTGATACAGGAGAAATTCGGTCAAGACGATGAATACGCATGCGCGAAATCAAAAAAAAATATCTCGAAAAGGGTCATGTTCAGAAGATTCAATTTTGCGGTGAGAATGTCCGTCCGACGGCGTCCTGCATATTTTGAGAACGAAAAATGACTGAAGGGGAAGTACAAAAGGCGAAACCAAATAAAAGAAGATAAATAAGACGCTACACAGAAACACAAATATATCATTTGCCCAAGAATTACACTCAACCAACGAACGAGACTAATGCAGACGAGACCTGGGCGCGCAGACAGACAACGACTTCTCAGGTTAGGGGTCTATAAAGTAGACAGCTCCTCCCCAGACGTTGTTGCAAACGTTTGTCTACTTTCCCTCGAGGGACTCTTCCCCCATTCTATGAAGAAGGAGGTACTAGATGGAATTCTTTCCAAATCTCCGAACTGGTGGAGTCGGGATCGACCTGCCTACTTCAGTTCCTGTTTTACGTGAACATACCTAAACTTCTGAAAGATCCAATTCTTCCAAGCCAGAAGAGTGCTAACCTCACGTTTGTTAAGATCAAAAGTTTGTGTTTGAGAAGATCTTTGGCATCATTTCTTTGGCTCTATGAGCACCCTGACACAGACCCACACATGTACCTGATTCACAATAAGAAACCTGACTGTACAAGACCAAACGACGGTCATTCCCACGAGCGAGAGTGAATTCGAACGGTACAGGACGGTTGCAGAGGCTTCGATGACAAAGGACAGCGTGATGAGGGTCCTACGACGAGCGAGGGACAGATTACGCGCCGGTTTCTGCGTTTGATATGCCCATGAGGAAACAGAGGTTTCGGGGAGTTAATTGTAAGCTTTGAGAAATGTGTCTGTTTGTCGGTCTAAACCAGGGCGAAGGAGATGACGAAGACCGATCGTGCACCACTTAAGACCTTTGGAAACCTAGCAGTGCTTCTGAGATTAGCATTCCTCTTCTTCTATCTCCCTTTTGGCGCAATTATGATCCGAACCAGCAAAACTGTGAGACCCTTCCGTCATTGGCTAAAGTCTTGTAGCGAAGTGTCATAGTCCGCTGGTGTATATGTTCTTGCACATTGTCCACGCAATCGCTCGTTTGTGCTGACTCCTTTGCGGTGACCGCTTGCTTTGCGACTGATGCTTACCTGGAAGAAGCATTGATTATTCACATGTCTTTTTTCACAGCTTCGCTTTTCAGATTTAGCGCCCATTCATGGGCTTCATTATTAGCGAAATGGGTTCGCTCGTGGGGAAATCATACTAAACGCAAGCTTATCGCTGTTCATTTCAGATCTGGGCTTGACATGGCTTCCGAGCATGACGACATATCTACAGAAGCGCCATCGCTCCTCGACAAGTTGATCGCAGAATCCGCGGATACTTGGAAGCCATGCGGCAAGCCAGTTGTCATCGACCTCTATCCACTTTTTGAGGAACGTCTCCTGAAGGCATTAGGCCTTCCTCATAAGGCCGCTCCGGCGAAACGTACCAGAAAGCGTCGCCACCAAGAAACCGAAGAGCCGAAGCCCGAAAATCGTACAGGAACCCCTGAGTCCTCCTCTACCGATGAAGAGGGGAAGGTGCGCCGGGATGGACGATACAAATACACCGATGCGCAGAGATCTGTCCTGGAGAAAGTCTTTGCTCAAGCACAGTATCCGTCTACCCAGGAAAAGATCAAAGCATCCTCAGAAACCGGTATTGCCGTCAAGAACATCTCTTCGTGGTTCAAGAACCGCCGGAAGCGCCAGTTATTGGTGGGAACTCCCGTCCTACGCAACATTATTGAAGAAGGTCCACAGCCAGAGGCGAGTCCATGATCCAGGCTTGTGATATACTTATACTCTGTGACACGTTGTTAGTATTAAAATTTACGAAATACATATTACGATTCGATGTGTTTTGGGCTGCTGTTCTCTAATAACACCGTCAGAACCAGCTTAACCCTTTAGTGCGCACATATTGTCCGGTTAGTTGCGACGCTCACTCATCCTTCGACTTTTCGATCTTGAGGAGTGTCGCACGCTCGTCTTCCTCCTGCTGGAGTCATCGATCTCTTCCGAGCTTCTCCGATGAATGAAGTATCGATCGCAACGGGAAGTAAAGTTGTTGTAGGTCACGAACGGTATTTCGTTCTCCCTAATCTTCCAGACGTTGTCTTCATTGCGGCCGAAGAAGGTGAACGAAGCGTAGGGGATACTGAATATCGAGCTGTAGAAAAAAGTGATCAAAGCCAGCAATACCGTTCGGCAATTCCAATCAGATCTTGTGTCGTTGTTTTTCGTCCGTTGTATACCAAGTATCCAGTAGCCATGTCGACGGTGGACGCATGTGCACAAACCTAAAGGATAATTGTGCACATGTACATAGTATTGATGCTTACCAGCACGGAAAGATCCTTCGGTTCCTTCAGCAACTCTTGCTTCTCGGTGATCACCTGGAGCGTCTTGTGAATTCGTCGGTTGTAGCGGCTATTGGACTCGAAGAAGGACTCCCAGATTTTATCCACAGTGAAGACCGGCTCGTAGTCGAGGTCCACGTTATAGCCCGCATCGTGGAGCTGTTGCACTGTCATTAGCTTCGGCCGCCCTTCTGGGTAAAGGTCGTTGTTCTCGAAGAGTCCAGGTTCCACGCGGATCAGAGGCTTCTTCTTGGAGAACAGCGTCGCGTTGTGCGCCGTCTGCACGCATCGGAGCGCTGGTGACGCGTAGACCACATCAGGGGCCTTCCGGACGCCGGTCATCGCGCGACCCACAAACTGTGCCAGGAGACTCCCCAACATCGTAAGCGGAGTGTCCATGTGGAAGTTTGCCATTGGTCGGTGTAGGAATTTCAGATCGCGTGGCTGAAGGGACAAACTGTAGGAGGAGCGACAAGATAGAAGCTTACCATGTTCAGATCGTAAGGTACATAGTGCCCCGTCCGTGTGGAGCGATCGATCCAGCCGGGGAACAAATCGTCCGTCCGTTCGCCATGCCTCATCACTAGAAGGTACTTCGGGCTCGAGCGCCTGGATCCGCGCGTTCGTCGAGAAGAAGTCTGCGCCTCTGAAGTGGAATCGCTTGCGTAACTCGAGTCGTCAATCTCCTCGGCGGGGCTCGAAGATTGGCGACTGGATGATTCAGACGTATGCGCTGAAGCGAAGAGATGAGACGAGGATGAAGATGCGTTGCTTACATGAACACTCATCGGAACAGTCCGAGTCTTCGTAACCGCTGCTACGCGAAGTCATCTCCGGAACAGACTGACTCCTATCGACGTCAGTGGGTGAAATGAAGACTGTCCCGCTTGAAATGGCCTTGGACGGCGTGTTGGAGTCTACGAGACAGATAGACTTTATGCACATCAACAAGGAGACACTCGTATATACAAACGGGACCATCACTGCTTCTTCAGCTTCGCAACGGCCGTCTTCCATAGGAGACATTTTCCCACGCGGAAGACCATCTTCAGCAGTGCGTAGAGCACTGTTAGAAGAAGAAGGACGACCGTAGCCAGCATCGCAATCACATCGATGTTGTGGTAGTGGATGAGCCCGAGCTTGGTGCCGTAGGGAACCAGGTTGGGTAGCGTCTTGAACTCGGCAAGGAATTCTGTCCAGCCCAGCAGCAGTTCTTCTGGTTGCACGGGCTTCTTCTTCACCATGCGTTGCATTCTTTTCACGGCTGCTGTGTACCTAGAAAAGGTAATTTGGCTGATTTAAAGAGTGTATTTTTGTAACTTACTTCTCTTGAAGGATCTCCTCAATGGCCATGGAGATGGTCTCTTCGCTGATCGTGGTCTTCGGCAGATAGTATCCAAATCCGTGCTTCTCAGCCAGGCGACCGTTCCTGTGTTGATCTCCGAAGAGAGGAATCGTCACGACGGGCTTCGCCGCGTTGATCGACTCCTGGAGGCTGTTGTACCCACCGTGAGTGATGAATGCTCTCGTCTTCGGATGCTCTGTAAGTTATGGCGTTTTACGAGTTAGGGGGATTGAACTAACGGAGGAGGTCTGCTTGAGGGATCCACTTTCCTAGGTAGACGTTCTCGGGACAGATGTCATCCAGGTCGGCGCCATCGTACCGTACGATAAACTGAAGGTGAGGGAAGCGCGCGAAGGCTCTCATGAACGCCTTCTTCCATTCCACGGGCATCATGGTGGCGTTGGCAACACTGCCGAAGGAGAAGAGGACTACGTCGTTCGCCGCATCCACAAGTTCCTTGAACTTCTGAAGAATCCCAGAGAGACTGTGATCCCACAGAGAGAACTCCTTACCCCAGTTAGAGGCTTCGCGTTTTCGAACTTCATTCCGAGTCCTCCGATGTTGATGATTTTGTGGAGCGTCGGCTTGGGAATGTCGTAAAGTTCGTTGGAGTTTACCATAACAAGCGGGCAATCACGAGCCAAGTCACCCAAGTAGGGGAAGTTCGGGTCGATGTGCTTGCGGAAGACCTCAGTCTCGGGCCAGATGACCATGCTTGGGTAGAAGATGGGCATCATAGAATGGCCCATAAAGCTCTTCGCTCTTTGGAGGAACGTCATTTCATCTTTGGAGTCAGACATCATCGCTGGAATGAAGATGTGGTTAAGGATCAACAGCGACCACCCAGATGAGCCGCAGAGTGTCAAGTGGCGAAGTTGAAATACTGGCAAGAAGACTACTCACGTGGTACGTAGCTTGGAGGTTTAGGCACTCCCATGAAGTCAGCCACCATGTCCATCAACTGGCCACTGTTAAGCCAGATCCACGTGGGGATCTTCACGTGATGGATGAGTCCGATGGCGCAGTACTCGTACATGTGGGTGAAGGCAAGGTCGAAGTGCTCCTCCTCGAGCTGTCGTATAAGGTCCTTCTGCATCAGGAGGTTTTCACAGGCGTCCCTCATGAACCCCATCCACAAGTTCATCCCTTTACGCGCTTCGCTCGACCACACCGGCATTTCCTAGAACTGGTCTTTTAGTCTACAGTACCCCAAGGAGACTGACCTTGTAGATAAGCTCCGCGTGCTTCCGCTGCATCCCCTCGTAGTCCTGCTCGGCGTCAGCCATGTTGAAGGTCCAAACCTTGACTTTGGGGTCGATGACCACCTCGGATCTGTTTCCATTAAACATCTTCATTTTGATCATCGTCACATCGTGTCCTGCCTCTGCCAGTTTCTGACACACGCGAGCGTTCCATAAGACCTGAAAAGGGCGTTGTTTAAGCAATGTTCCTGTGCCTAAGGGTATTCCCAATAGTTCCGGGAAGCAGCTGGCAGTCTGGCATTTACCTGAGAGTTCGATATGTCCGGAGTAAAAACAGCGATCTTGTAGGCAGAGATCGTGGAGACGAGAAGCGCGGCGAGGATGAGAGTGTTTCGATCCATCGTGGGGCTGCAAGGCCTGCAGTTTCTGTGGGTCTTTATCAGTGCCACGAGCTACGAAGAGTGGTGCCGATCACCGTCTACAGACAAACGGAGACTCCAAAGTGACGACGAAAACGTGCGGGTCGCGGCCCCGAGGCACCGATCAATCAACTTTGGTAGTCCATCCCAGATAAGCACTGTCCCTTTCATTTGGAGGAGCTGATAAAGTTCGCATGTTCCCATTATTTCGACACTCACTTGACACAGTGGATTAGAAGGAACGGCATCGCTATATATACAATGAGCTCCCAGTACCTTTATCTGCGGGATAGGAAACGTGACCGAAATATGTGGAATCGAGCACCATCGAAGGCACCGCACCGTGAGAGCTATCTCTACTCAACTCTGGTCAGTGAACTCTGAAAGCTCATAATGGAATCCCCAGATAAGGACTGTGCTCGTGGCTGACGTAAAAGTGTTGTCACAAAATTTCGTCATTCGACCCGCAGGAATGTTTGGTGAAATCTGTAGAAGCCGAATTTGTATAGGATGTGCTTCAAATTGGGGTATACAGCTGCTCTTGTATTGTAAGCCTGCCTGATCCACTATAAAAGCTGCTCTAACTGTGAAGTCATTTTGAATGTCTTCTTTATTATGCTACAAATTTCAGAATTGGCATGGTGAAATGTTTAGGCGGTCGGAGCTTCCGCGAAGTTTACACTTCGCTTTCCGTAGTATCCATAGTATCCTCCGTATGAGGGATATCCATATCCGTAGCCGCCGTATCCGTATCCTCCGTAGTAGTTGCTGTAGTAGGAAGGGTAGTAACCGTAGCCAGATCCATAGTAGTACTGGGCATCGGCCATCGGCGCGAAGGAGAGCGCGGTGACCAGGAGAAGGACGGCGAAGACGGAGCTGAAGAAGGAGAAAATGAACCTCGTATTGGAAGAGATACTTACAGACGGAGGGCGTTCATGCTGGAGGAAGAAGTGAGTGCTTGAGAACCCATGGGTGCGACCATTTTATATGCCTCGAAGGACAAACAAATCCCCTCGGGTTATGCAAACAGAACAAGTGCGAACCAGAAACTTGGGCCTGTTCGGGAGCTTTTGGGCAAAGTTGACAAACAATGATTTTTCACATTTCGCGACTTGTCACTCAATTTGACTCTGCGTGCGTAGCGGAAGTGTAAACAATAAAATCATGCGGGCATACGGCGTTGAAAGGGTACGGTAACTAGGGCGCATTAACGTACAGTTCCACTATCCCCTAACCAAGATAGTCATCAACAGAACGAGCAAACTTCCTCAGCATTCTAACAAGCAAATGAATGTACGGTACCTCAATAGTAAGCTGCGAGCTTCTAGTGCTGTCTTCTAGGGCTGTCCTCCAAATAAACTCCATAGAGCAAACCTGCATTCTTTTAAGAAGGCAATGAAAAAAAATTTTATTTAGATTCTCATAAAATTTGCCGACTCCATAACAACTAAAACAGTGCATCAATCCAATGAGCGCGGAGATCAGTGGACGGCGCAACAACAATGGGCCGATTATATCCCTATGGACCGTAGCGACGGTGCTTTTGCGTTCTTTCCTAGGAACGCGTTCCTTGCCTTGAGTATCGCGTTCAGGATCTTGGTGAAGTTCTCCTCTTTGGTGATACACCGCGCAGTATTTTGTCCGTCGAAGGGTTCTTCAATGTACAACTTGAAACGTTCGGACGATTCGGGGAGGTCATGCCTATAGAAGAATTTTGGAAGGATGATTTATATTGAGTGCGTACCTGTGGAAGACGTTACCACGGTGAACGGAAATGCCGATATGGTCGAAGTCGAAGTTGGAGTAGTAGTCGAAGAAGGCGATTAGTAGTTCGCCAATCGACTGCTTGTTCACTTTTCTCCCTAAAGATTCTAGGTAATGGATGGAAAGAACCCTGTACTCACTTGGCCAAGGCGGTAAATCTTCAAATAAGGCTAGAGATTCTAAGGACGTCTCTCCTGTGAATAGTCCTTTGAATAGAAACTGCAAATTCGGTAGTACGGGCGGGCTGCATGCAGTTTGCAGGAAATGGAGCACCATCAGGATCAACGAATAACTAGAGGATCAAATGAATGGAGAAGAACATGAACTTCCAAGTACCTGTTGAACGTGCCTGTCATCGCGTCCTGAATCTTGTTGTTTATGGCCCAATGTTTTATCAAGAGGCAAAGCGCTCCAAAACGATCATCTATCCTAAAAACGGAACTCGGTAAAGGAGCAAATACCTACTATAAACCGACCGTGAATAATTATGCATGAGGTGAGTGTTGTAGATCCCGGCCGTATTGTTGCAATTTATGTCGATTTCGAGTTCATCATAGGGTGGGTGCAAATACAGTTTAAGAATTGGGACCTAATCAAGCATACGGTAGAAACGAGTTAGCTTTCAGTTTGTTACCTTTGCCTTGCTGATAAAATCCAAATCCTTCATGAACGGTGGCCGAAGATTTTTGAAAGTAGTCCAAACGCGCCTAAGGATCTTCACACCGTAGGCCCGGTTGTCATCATAGTATCCTTGGGCGTTCCTCACACATAGGCACATATCGAGATCCGAGTTGAAGCTTCCACAGCCATTCAGAGTGGATCCGACGACAACGAGCTGAGAATCCGGAAAGGCCCCCCGAATCACGTGATGTATCATCTCTCGGGCCCTCATCTTCCAGGCGAAGGTCATGTCATTCTGGCGAGGATATCCATTAGAAGGATAGTAAGCACTAGAAATTACCTGTCCATTCAATTCAAAATGCTTCCAGATCTCAGTATTAAAGTTGTCGAATTCAGTAGGGAAGCGCTTCTTGTAAGCAGCAATTTGATCATACACGTGGAGGAATCCTGTCATGGTAGTTACGCCGATGTCGCCGTATAGCTCTAAGAACCAAACAATAGTACCAGTCATGAGAGGATATAACTCACTGTTGTCACTTCTAACGTTCACTGTATTTTTTCGTGCGGTGCTTGAAAGGCATTTCTCGAAGTTCGAATTGAAGGCTATGACTTCAGGTTCGTCCGCGAGGCTGATGTATGACTCCTCGCTATCGGATTCTTCCTGGAATTGCTGGAACTTCGCCTTTAGAGAGTGAGCAGGCTCGGGAGCGTCCTGCTTCTTCGCGGGGGTCGCCACGGTGTCTTGCTTCTTCGTGGGGGTCGCCACGGTGTCTTGCTTCTTCGCGGGGGTCGCCATGGTGTCCTGCTCCTTCGCGGGGGTCGCCATAGTGTCGTGCTCCTTCGCGGGGCTCGCCATGGTGTCCTGCTCCTTCGCGGGGCTCGCCATGGTGTCCTTCTCCTTCGCGGGGCTCGCCATAGTGTCCTGCTCCTTCGCGGGGCTCGCCATGGTGTCCAGCATCTCCACCAAGGTGTTCTTGCTACTAGCTGCTTCAGTTGTGCCATCGTTTGCATTTGGCGATTCGAGTATGATGATATCGTCGTCTTGGGCACTTGCGTCTTTTTGCACGCTCTCCCCTTCCTCGACCTCCACTTCTTTCGGCTTGATCTCAACTACGTTTGCGCGTTTCTTAGGAGGCTCGTCTTCGTCTTCTTTCACCGCGGTTTTCGGGCCCTCAGCACTCTTCTTGGTCGCTCCTTCTTGCTTGCGCTTCTTCGCATATGCAGCATTCTTCTCCGATACGTTCACCCTCTGTTTGAAACGTTCGAGGCATTCTTTGAAACTTTGTTCCGCTTCTGGGGAGAGTTGAACCTCGCCGCAGGACAGGTTGGCTTAAAAATCAAGATAATATCAATTCGCATATGGTTCAAACCTGCTACGGCGAGATTCTTGAGGGCGGTGAAGCGTTTCCCGATCTCCTTCCACTCCTGATTCCTTTCTGCCTTCGTTTGGACGTTCAGGGTCAGATTTTCCGTCATATCCACTACGGATTGTGTTAGGACACAAGCTTTTAGGAGCACATCCACCAGATCCCGGCAAGCTGCCCACCGGGAATGCCGATCTGAGCGTCCAAAGCCACAGCCCACGAAGTACGATGGGAAGAAGTCCACAAGGCGGCATTCGCAGTAAAAGAGAGGCACCCCATTGGCTAGTTGGAAACGCGCGCATTCAGCCTTACTTCCTTCTAAAACAAGTCTATGTGGAGGAGAATAACGGATTGCGCATACTGGATATCTTGAAGCTAATGTTAACTTTGACAGAAGCTGAGAACAAATGCACTAGTTGCTTGTAACTGGCATTTGGGAACATGGACCCACGTCTCCCTGGTATTGTCGGCATGACGGTATCCATCGCTGAAAGGTAAGATGGAAATGACTAGTAGTGGAACGGGGCATGTTTCTATAGCTATGTTTACTGTGGAAATAGCAATGCAACTCTCCTCAACGTTCTTCCAAGTCTAAACACGAAATAGCGATCACCGCGTCGAGACCACTGTGATTGTTCTCACGTAGCTTTTATTTTGTACGACGAACTTTCTCGTCTCCTACTCCTTCACACACAGATCGGCTTCTAGGAGGGCGAAGAGGTTTGCTGTTGAGAAACTACCGGTTCTTGTGGGAGAGCTGGCTAGTTAAAAACATGATATTTTATTATCAAACAAACAGTGACTGGACGGTGTTTTTTCGCCCGCTGGGAGAAAAGATGTTTTTCCTTGTTATGGCATTGTTCGCCTTTTCTTTAATGTTCAATGAATTTTTCGGATTTTTAAGTTTTCATTTTTATTATTTGGTGTTTGTTTTTGCACGTAAATGATTATGTGTGCTTATTTTATCTCACCTGTTGTGATAGGCAATCAAGGGGTGCTCCTGTTATGTGCACGAACTCCGATTCGTTGCCAACCTTAGTGCTCAAAGGCCTCATGATGGCCGGGAAAACAACCGGTGACGCTTGACACTTTTCCACTAATATGGATGGCCTTTGAGTGCAAATTTTAGAAGCGAGTCGAACTCGATCTCCCTTTTCTTCAAATCGAGTCTGCTTGGCTCTCACTGTATGGAGAGATGCTTGTCGCTCTGGTTTTTCTAATCACCCAATCAAAGCACATCATTAGAATCGGAAAACATGATTTCGGAACTAAATCCACAAATTTGGACTGTCGAGTTATTTTTCACCAATCCTACACATAACACCATGCTTCACACTTCACTCTTGATACGAGGAAGATCGTCAAATGGTGGCTCACACGTCGGATCGAACAACTCCAATTTTTCGCGGTTAAACGCGAACGAAGTGCGCCGATGAAGAACGTCCTCATCCTAATTACAACTCATTTCAGCCAGCCGGTCTCTTGGATGCTTTCGGCGATGAGCTCTAGTCCAGTGACGTCAAAATTGAACGGTCGAACGTTCTTATGGTCCACTGTTTAGTTAACTTCGGAAATCTGGAGAAAGCAACTGAAAAGGGGAAATGTGTGCCATAAAGTCGGCAATCTTTTATAGTGCTCGTCGCTGTTTACTCTCTATGGTGATTGCATAGGCGAAGGACAAATGCCGTCAGCCGAGTTATAAGCCGACACGGATAATCAGACCATGTATTTATATATCTTCCTGAGAGTATATGCACTCCATCTTCGAATAGCTCGTCTTCCACTCCTTTACACGCAGAACGGCTTAAATCACTATTAGCTTAAATCGGGATCGGTGCACTATCAAGGAAGTATAGTTCCATGTTCCTCCGTGTTCACGTTATCCTCGCTTCCTGGAGCGATCCTCTTCTCCGCGCTCTCCCCTGACATACGAAAGCACCGATGACGTCACCGTCTATCCTTTTGGAGATCAAGCATCAGCTGCGGCGGGCGCAGGGAGGGAGGCACATGCGCGCGCCAGCTGATCGGCTCTGCTGCTGCCAGTCACATTCATTTCGGCGTTCGAGGCTGTGGGCCACCACCGTAGGCGAGGGAGATGCTCCGGGAGATTGTCAAGTGCTTCCTGAAGCTGTCCGCCCTCGGCTTTGGAGGTGGCGCGGACTGGTATCGCTCTACGAGTCCGGGGGGAGTGCTCTATCGATAAAGGCGACTTTTCGCTTTCCGCTGATGTTTGTGCCCGCAAAATATCGAATGCCGAATGAATTATTCGAGTCGAGTGACAACGAGTCTCCTGCGTTCGTTTCCTTCGCGTCAAGTGGAAGCGTGAAGTATAGACGGTGGTTTATCCCGGAAACCATTTAGGGCTTTTAGAAGACTATGAAGTGACGTCCTCCGTCAAAGTCCCGGCCGTGACGCATAGATATCATACCTTTTTCAGGATCAAGTGTTCTATTCCGCTTGTACTCTTAACCCTAAAGGCCCCTATAAGAAGCTTTTAAGGGTTAAGGGTTCTGTTATTTCTATGCTTCTTCAGAGACTTAATTACTTCCTCGCCCCCTTCCGCATGGAGAATTGAGGCTCGGGCCAATTCATTCTGTTTGGACGCAGATTAGAAGGCTCGGGTTCTCTTGTCCTTTTCGGACACTTTCCGATAGCGAGTGACGGAAGGGAGAAAGAGTTGTGGCGGACGGAGAGCAGTCACGGATCGATTGGGGAGAGGAGAGCTCTGCCTGATTGCTGTGTTATTTTTGCGCACCCGGGCCCCAGAGCCCAATTTTTGTTTACCGGCCCTCTATCTGTGTGTCGAACGACTCCGTCAGGTGAGCGACGGGCTCGGTGGCCTGTTGTAAACAACGATTTGCTATTTATTTTTGTCTTCTTGAGCCGTAAACAGCGCGCAGCGGGCGGCGCGTTGCGCGGTGCGTCGCGATCACTAGTTTCTTCGCTTCGCTGCCGTCGATTCCTAGTCATATGATCTTGTTTTGGACCTAGTCCTTCGTGTCGCGTCGTGGTGCCGTAGCGGTGCCGTAGTACCCGCGACAAGCCATCCACAATGTAAAAACAACTATTGGTACTAAACTGCTTCTCTTTCAGATTGTTGTCTTGGACTTGCGGTTGGAACGCTCGAACATCATCGAACCAGGTTCTTCGCTAGCTTCCTCGTCTTCCTACTTCAATACGGGTATTGTCTTCTCGTCGATCTCTTTCACTTCCCGAAGCTCTTCACTCGACCCGAAGCAGGGCTACAGAAAGATCCAGAAGCCATGAGCGGTGGTCGAGTTCGAAGCGCCTCCCACGCTGGTCTATGGTACTCGGACAATCCAAAGACTCTCGACGCAGAACTGTCCGAGTGGCTGAACAAGGTCGGAGCACCCCAGAGGCCCAATAAATCTGCGAGAGCCATAATTAGTCCGTAAGTGCCACTGTGACCTTTGTGGTTCTGGTTCTGATGGAGAAGTCTTCTTTAGCCATGCCGGCTACTCCTACTGCGGCGATACCGCTGCCTTCGCCTTCAAGCAAGTTATTCCAGATGTCGTGTAAGTCTTTGAGCCCCTTTCCATCCTATATTGTTTGTTTTTAGGGAACGCATCTTCGTCATGGGTCCCTCTCACGTGGTGTGCCTTAACAACTGCGCATTGACTACGTGTTCCCGGTACAAGACTCCGCTGGGAAATCTTCATGTCGACCAGAAAAGTTCGCAAGCCGTTTCTTTGGGACCCTTACATTGCCTTGGTTTCAGTTAACGATGACCTCATGGCTACGAACGCATTCTCCACTATGAACTTCCACGACGAAGAGTCGGAGCACAGCATTGAAATGCAGATGCCCTTCATTGCAAAGATCATGGAGAAGTAAGGATAGTCACCAAGCTCTTCGCTAATTCGCATTTAGTCGCTCGCCTGACAGCTTTGCGATTATCCCGATCCTCGTAGGCTCACTGACCCAGTCGACGCAAGTAATGTACGGCAAGATCTTCGCCAAGTACATCGCCGACCCGCGCAACCTTTTCGTGATCTCCTCGGACTTCTGTCACTGGGGTGAGTCTTTTCTTACCGCTTTAAATCGAGCGCTCTACCTTTCAGGTCATCGTTTCCACTTCACCCCTTATGACTCCGGTGACAGCCGACCAATCCACGAGCAGATTGCCGCGATGGACAAGGAGGTAAACAAGCGCTCCCCTTGTCGTCCTAACCAGAGATGGTTCTCGATTCTCGATCTAAAATTTCTTCGAGTCTCGATTTTCTGATCGATGGAAAGATCGAGATCTCGAGAACCACCTCTGTTTAACATCGAAATTAGAGAGGTTTCGAAATCGAAATCCACCATCGAGAATCATCTCTGGTGCTGACGACTCCTTGCAGGGGATGGACGCCATCTCAACGGTTGACCCACACGCTTTCACAACCTATCTGAAGAAGACGCAGAACACTATTTGCGGACGAAACCCTATTAGTGTTATGCTTCAGGTGAGCGACGTGTTTTCTGACTTTGTAAACAGTTTTACGATCCACTTCTTTATTGTGCATCTTAAACTTTGCACTTTTAAAAAGGCAATAAAAGCACAAATTTGGACCTCAAAAACATTAGAGCTTGCGACCTTCCTCTCTCTAGCAGCCTCCTCCAAATCAAGTAAGTGCTTTAGGCTGCCGAACACTTCCGTCAAATGAACAATCACACTGCCGAATTTCGGTTCTTGAAATACTCCCAGTCGAATAAGGTAACACGGCCACACAGTTCCTCCCAGAAACTTCGTTTCAGTGTCGGAACATGAAGGACTCATCGGTGTCCTACGCAGCTGGAGCTCTCTACATCAACCCAAAATGACTGCGCCTTTCTTGTCCTTAACTACCTGTACATAGCGTATCTTATCCTCAGCACTTTCACGTTGTCCTACACGTTTCCAGCTTGTACCCTTCGTCAAACCTCTCCAAAAACCCAAAAACAGCCGACACATATATCCCTCTGAAGTGTTTTCCTTTTCGTTGTCTTTCGTCCTACCGGTGTTTTTCATCTTCAGCGTAGTGCCTTCTTCAGAACTGGACCCTTTCACCGCGCGCTCCATCATCACTACATGAACTCTGAATCACCGACGAAGAAGCGAGCGATCGAATTTCAGTAATGAGTTTCCTTTAGCCCATTGTATTATCGTATCTGTGGTGGTGGTAGTAAAATGGTGGGAGAAACGGGCAAATCTCGTGCTGGTCGTCGTAAAACGTTAAGTGGCCGTGAAAAGAGACGCGAAAGGCGACGAGAGGTGTTGACGCCGTCGTTCCGCTGATTCATTTATTTTTGCGATGTTTGCTTGCAACCTGTTCCAAGCTGGCTCAAGCCTAGGGGGCAGCCAGGGCTATCGTTCGCACAATCTCTGTGATTTATGAAAGGTGCAAGGTGGCCGCTCAGAAGACGCGCGAGCAGGACCCCGTGTGAAACTTCGCACAAAATTGCAACGAAGCCCATTAGAAGACGCAGTTGCCTCCGAACTAATTTACATCGCCGGCTCGAAGAAGGAGAGTGTTGGGCAGAGGCGATCGCGCCGCCGCCGGAGCTGTCCGTCGGCTATAATATACGGCGCGCCGCGTCCCATCGGTCAGCTGAAGAAATATTGGAGTTTTCGCGGTCCTTCTTTGTTGCTCGCGCTTCACTTATTCCGTCGTTTCTAGGTCCGCCTCGAACGACGGCATGGATGGAACGCTCCGGCTGCTTCTGGTGGCCCTCTGCGTCGTCACCGTCGCCCGGGGCTCTTCTGTGAGGCTACTCGTCCGCGACAAGAAGACCATCGTCCGCGTGGATCTCGACTTGAGGAGAGCTTCCGTGGAGAACGCCTCCGTCGTACACAGCGAGAACAGCGCCAACTTCCCGATCCTGATATCCGCCGACGCTGAGAAGGTGAGAAGCGCGGCTATGTGAGACTTTTACGAATTTGTTTTCCAGCAAATCGGAGTCTTCTCCGAGAGCTACAACCCGACGAATCAGTCCATCATCTCCTTCTCGACAGATGGCCGCGGGAACCCAACGCTCATCGTTCAGAAGAGCACCGTCCTGGACGAATCCGTGTCCTCGCTGGCTGTGGACTGGTCAGCTGGACTCGTATATTCCGCCGTGAACATCGGAGCCGCTGGAAACGCCGTCAGGATCGAGGTCTGCTCGCTCCAAGGTTCGACTCAATGCGGAGTGGTGCTAAGAAGGGGCCTGGAGAAGGTGGTGTCCCTATCGTTGGATCCATTGGGCGGGTAAGATCGGTTCCTGTACAAGTTCTACAGTCTCCTTTGCTCAGGTATATGTATTGGCTGAACCCAAATGCGAAACGCGTCGAGCGCGCCTGGATGGATGGAAACTTCTTGGACACAAACCCTTTCGATGGATCTCAGTTCGTCAACGTGTCGTCGGTTTCCGCCCTAACTCTCGATGTCACGGATCGGAAGCTCTATTACGTCCAACATATTGCCGGCAAGGACACCTCTGAAGTTGTCCAGTGCTACTTCTACGACAGGAAGTCCTGCCGCGTTCTAGTCGATCGAATACGGGCTTTTCATCTCGGGATTTACAAGGTACCCAGCCCTATAAGGTGCATAACTTCAGGTTTAATTTTCAGGACAACCTACTGTGGTCGGAGATATCGAAAGGCGACGGAGGACTACGTTTCTGCCGCACTTCGAACTGTGAAAGAAGTATCACCGAGGTTAAACGCTCGGAGGACATGGAGACCTTCACACTCTTGGAAGCAGAGGCTCAGCCCAGAAGTAATTTGAGATTTGTAGACGTTTTTTAATTGCATTTCCAGGGACGGATCCCAACCCTTGTGCCGAGAACAACGGAGGGTGCTCTCACTTCTGCCTGATTCTACCCGGAGAACCCTGGAGAAGCTGTGCTTGCTCCACAGGAGTGAAGCTTCTCGCCGACAACCTAACATGCTCCACGGAAGGGATCGAGAAGGTCCTTCTGGTTGCTTCCAAGACAGGGCTGTTTTACTTTTCACTCGACACGAGCGACTTAACGCCACAAGCCTTGGATATCGAAGGATTCAACTCGGAGACTACTACGATGGTTGCCATTGATTACGATCCCACTTCTGGGAAGGTCTACTGGAGCGAAGTCGATGACTCGGAATGCCGCATCCAGAGGTGCCTCTTCGAGAAGTGCACCAATGTTGAGGTATGAATCTGCTTAATTCTCCGGAACTTACCCCTACCTGCTTAAGACGGTTCTTCGCTTCAACAAACCCACAAAGATCGAATCAATCGCCATTGACTACGTATCGAAGAACATCTACTGGGTGGATGCAGGGATTGGACGAATCTCCGTCGCTCGACTGGATGGCTCCTCTCAGAGGGTTTTGATCTCTAGAGGTCTTCTGAAGCCTCGTGGACTCGCCCTGGACACGACTGGTGGAAAGCTCTACTTCAGCGACTGGGATGACAGCAATCCACGGATAGAAATGGCTAACCTGGATGGGTCCGAGAGGTCCGTCCTCGTCTCCCTGAGGTCAAAAACCTCACGGCCTAACGGAATCGACGTCGACCCCACAAATCAAAAGATCTACTGGGTTGATGCCAAGAGTTTATCCGTGAAATCGGCACGTCTTCAGGATGGAAAGGAGATAACCACAATTGCTGAGGAGCTCGAACACCCGTTCTCCTTATCTCGTCTTGGTAGGCTTCCTTTGGCATACGGTACTTACATGTTCTTCTTGCTCTTAGGCGACATCATATTCACGAGTGCTATGAATGGTCGGAGGCTAACGGCGGTGAGGTACGATGCTTCGCGACCTTCGTCCCCGCGCCTATCCGACACATTTTGGGACACCGGGAAAAATTCGAAGAAGATGGAGATTTCTGACTTCTTGATATACAAGCAGATGGGAATCAAAGCCGTTGAGTTGAAGAGGACTGACCTTGAAAATGCGACTTCCAAATGCCAGAAGAACAACGGAGGCTGCTCCCATCTATGTGTCCCAACGTATGGTTTCCACTCAAATTCTCACCCTATAGATCTTCTTGCAGGCCTGGAGCAGAAGCGATGTGCTTGTGTCCTAACGACATGGAACTCTCCGCCGATGGGACGACATGTACGAAACCTTCCGGATTCATGCTGTACTCCACTGACGAGCTAAGGGTGGATCTTATGAGGGCGTCCCTCTCTTCGAATTCCTCGAGACCTTCTCCCCTCCACGTTCCTCAAATGAACGGACCCAACCGATTGACGGCCATCGATTCGGCTCGAGGATGGATCTACTGGACCACGGATACCGCGGAAGGTCGATCGATCAGGAGAACGGCGGCAGAAGATTCCACCCAAACAGAGGTCGTTTTGGAGCACTTCCATAAGGGTCTCTTCGATGGAATCGCTGTTGATCAAATGAGTGGGAATGTTTATTGGTATATAGTCTTCCACTTGACGGACTGTTCTAAGAAGTAGTCCTTCAGGTGCTCAAGGAATGCCGGAGTCATCGAGGTCATGAATTACGACGCCACCGTGAAGCGCACCATTTCGTGGATCGACATCGAGCCCATGGCCCTCGCTGTGCACGAATCCAAGCCTCTAGTCTTCTTTGTTAACGCGAAGAATGATGGAAGCATCATGGTGAGCTTAAGCCTCTGATGTATTGTATGTGACACGTTGATGTTCAGCGTATGCCCTTAGGAGGAGTCAGTAACGGAGGGGCTACGATCGTCAGGAAGGTTGGTAATGTCACGTCAATGGTGATCGACTCCAAAGGAGATAAGATCTACTGGGCAACGGACAACTACAAGGGCGCGGGGGAGTTCTGGACTGCCGGAATAAACGGTAATTGGAACAAAGTAGCACCACTGACACGCGCTTACTGTAGGCGGAAGATCGGAAAGACTATTACTTGGAAGGAATCCCCTGATGCACACCCTACACTTCTACCAAGACACTATATACTACAGTAACTGGAAGGAGGGAACGATCGAGAAGTACTCAAACCGCCAAAGAGAAGTGATCCACTCCGGGGTGGGCAATGCTACGAGTCTTCTTGTGGTCGGGCGCAACAATCGGATTTCGGAGAACGTCTGTTCTTCCAAGGCGCGGAGCCACTGCGACTACTTGTGTATTGCTAACTCAAGCACCAGTTCTGAATGCATCTGCTCCGACCATTTCGTCTACGACAAGAAGGGATCAGTTTGTATACGTAAGTGCCGAAATATCTTCTACTAGGCACACTCGCCTCTTATTTCAGCCCCAAAGCAATTTCTCCTCTTGGGCACGCGTGAGCGACTCATCCGGTTGAAGCTTCCCTCCAATCTCAACACAAACATTCTAAAGCAGGAGCCGATGGTGGTGCTTCCTATCAGTGACGTCGGCTACCCAACCAACATCGCCTTCGATCCGCTGTCCCCTCATCGCTACATCTACTGGATAGACGGGCAGAATCCGACGATCCTGAAGAGAGCTAGTGACCTCCCGCCCTACAGAACTCAAACTGTGGAGTTGCATGCCGAAGCGAACTGCTCGAAGCTCTACGATGTCACCATCGACGACACCGGAAGACAATTGTTCATCAGCTGCGCGACTGCTCAAGAACGGGAGGCGGCCTCCATCCATGTTTGGCGGATCAAGAACGACGACGAGCTTTTGTACCTTGGCGCCGTTGTTTCTGGAGCTGCCAGGTCGGACATCACGGGGAAACACCCCGCTCCACGGGAGATCGCCGTTCTAGGACGTCTGAACGCCCTCTTCTACGTCGATTCCAGTGGATACACGAAACAACCCTCTATCGTCCGCTGCACCATCCACGGGAAAGCATGCGAAGCCGTGGTGTCCACGGATCTGTTGCGGGACCACGTTCGGCTGGTTATGGACCGAGTTTCCCTTCGCTTCTTCTACTACAATGAAAAAGGCTACTGGTCCAGGGACATCTACGTCAAGAGCGACGTTCGTCACCATCTCCTGGCTAGCTACGACAAGGCGCTCAATCTAGTGCCTATCAACGACAAGAAGTTGGTTTTGGTGACTAGGAACGGCGAGGAACAATACAGCGACCGACTCGTGGAGTTGATGATGAACGCCTCGACAATCGACTACGAGAAGCTGACCCCGAGTGAAGAGTCCGTGGTGGTTCTGAAGGAACTTGTGAATGTAATCCGGGCCTTTGGCACGGACGCCACGGAAAGGATTGACCAAGTCCAGCTGACGTGCGCCACTTCGCAGTGTTCGCATATCTGCCGAGTTCCTCGGGACTTCGAGAACAAGAGGCATGAGTGCATGTGTCCTCTTGGATTCTCTTTTGCTCCTTCCAAGTAAGTCCCCTGTAGAGCGACATAGTGGCACCTGAGTACATGTTTTCAGTCCGAATTCCTGCGTTCAGAACATACAATGTTTCCGTTGGCAGTTCCGATGCAAGGACCAGATACAGTGCATCCACAAGTCTCTGACCTGCGACGGCCATCCCGACTGTAGGGACGGAAGCGACGAGTCGGAAGCGAACTGCCCACATCTCTCCTCCGGCAGCGAAGTAGCTCCCGGAAGCAACGTCTGGTGGCGTTGTAGGGACGGAGACCTGGTCCAACGACACTTGGTATTTCAAAGTCTCCGTGATTCTAACTGCTCTGTGCTATAGATCTGCAATGGAGTCGCTGATTGCGGCGATGGATCCGACGAAGTGGGCTGCTCCTGTGCAAATCCGGCTAAGGAATTCGATTGTAACAGCTGGCCCCAGCGAATGCAACGCGCGGACCACTGCATCCCCCGATTCGAACTCTGCGACCAGGTCCCCAACTGCCCCTTCGAGGGCAACGATGAGAACGCGGTGCTCTGTTCCGCCATAGCCATGTACAACTCAGCTACTGGGAACAATGGATTTGGACCCCCTTACACTCCTTCCGAGCTCCAGCTCTCGACGATTCTTCGCTACGCGATCCCAATCATCTTCGCTGTGTTCATCCTTCTGATGTGTATCATCTGCTACTGGCAACGCAAAGTGGAGTCCGGAGGAGTGCAGATCCCACAACCGCCTCCTGTGCACCTAATGCCCCAGGGAGCCCCGATGGTTGGCGGTGCCGTCAACGCAAACTCATTGTACGAATCCGCTGCCTACTTGAGGGCCAATGATGGAGTCACTCAAATCGAGATGAGAGTGAGACCAAACTCACGTCACCACGGAACTCAAATTGTCTACGGATCGTACTCAGGCCAGCCTTCGGAAGCCGCAAGTAGCATCTTCTTACCTCCTCCTGTGGGTGGACGCACCTTCTTCGCGCCCCCGCCCTCGGCTGCCAGGTATTGCTTTTGCTCCTTCTTCTGCCTTTGCTCTTTGTTGTCTCTATCTCCTTGTCTTCTGTCTCCGTCTTCTGTCTCCGTCTTCTGTCAGGAGATGGCGACGGTATCTTCTTGTCTCATTTCAACGTCTTTCCTTTCAGCATGTCCACTTACGGTGTCGTGAAGCCAGCCGATATGCGCACCCCTCCCATAAGAAGTAGAAACCGCAAGCCTCGGCAGACAAGGCGCACTGCTCGCTCCCAGGCAGCGACGCCACCTCCTGCCTATTCCCAGCTGGCGGCCCAACGACCCTCCAGGATAACGAGTGACTCAAGCTACGGACCTCTGATGGGCGCGATGGCCCCCGCGAATAGTCAAGTAGTAGTGTCTTCGTCCGACGAAGACCCATCTTCTAGCTCCGCTTCCGGTGGCAGATCTAGCTCGGTCAGCTCCGAGAACTAGCTGTACAAAGAGTTGTTATATTTCTACGTTATCAAATCTATTTATTTATAACTTATTCCTCGTTATTGTTCTGTATCTCTGCTCATCCTCCTTGCCATGACACTTGCCTTCTTGGTGCGCTACGCTTTAACCTGTGCCTCGAGCCGTTGTCTTTCGACGCTGCCCTCTTGTTGACCCGATGTTTATGTACATAAAGATGATCTACTAGAACAGCTGAAAGGCGTCGAACCAGTCGGCGTGCTCCAGCTCAAAGAGTGACGGGTAGTCCTTGATAAGTAGGCATAGCACCGTCTGGTCGTCATCTATGAAATTGCGCGCCAGGAGCTCGACGATCCTCCTTTGGAAGAGGACGTAGAAGTTGTGGATCGCTTCTGCGTCCCCGGCCAGGAAGCCGCCACTGACGACGGAGATGTTGATACGGTAGAGCGAGCCGAGGTCGTACTTGGAGACGAGATTTCCTTTGGGCGTGAGTTTGATAAGAGTGATCTTGGACGGAGGGAACGTGGGGAACCAGTAGAAGTGTTGTGGGAATACAGAGACGTCGCCGTGACCATATCCGGCATCAAGCCACGTGAAGAAGTTCGTTCCAAAGGGGTTCTCGAGCTGGAAGTAATAGGGTAAACTATGAAGGGGAAGCATCTGGTTACGGTAGTGTTGTAGAGGAAGTAGGGCTTCGAGTTGACGACGAGGTTGTACTCGGCACTGGTTGCTTCAGGATGGCGCTTCATCTTCGGGTCCCACTCCTCGCGCCATGCGTTTCCGTACTGTTCCTGGTCAATGATCTGCTTGGCGTAGGTGTGGTACTGGAAGAGCGGGAGATCGGATGTGTCGATGCGCCAAACCTGAAGAAGCAGATTAAACAGTGCTAGGCCCCCTTCCTACCGTACCTTCGTGATCTCCTTGAGTCCTAACAAGGAGCGCATTCTTCTCACAAACATGTAACTTTTGGCGTCGACGAATACCACCATCGGCACCTTCAACGCCAAGACGTTCTTCATGAAGTTGTGGTACTTCTTCAGAGGCCTCTGGTACGTCTCCCAGTGGCCACGGCCAATGTCCAGGAGCGCCGTCACGACCGTCGTGTTAGCATGACGCCTAATCCTCGCGATGTCGGGCTTACCATCGTCAACCTCCTCCTTCGACTGTTCATCGGCTTCTTCAGTCCCCACGTCTCCACTTTTCACCCTTATATGTATCTTCGTCGTCCTTCGAAGCTCTTAAAAGCAAGAATGTTCACCGCCCAGAAAGCATCTTACCGTGAGGCTCCTTCTTCTCGTGGCTCTGGGGGAATCTGTCGAAAAACGCGCCCAACTCGTCCTCATGCACGGTCCTTGACTCGAATCGGACGACTTCATGACCCTTCAACCTCGCCCTGTGGGTCTCGGCACGCGACTTCGACTCTTCAGGGGGACGATTCAAGAGGAGGAAGATTGGGAAGTGGAGGAAGAGGATCACAACGACGGTCACCGATAGAAGGGCGATGAACTTGAGTTGATTCATCTGGCGTCATGCCACACTCGAGCCGAAACGCCGTCGGACTTCGGCGAACAAAGCCGCCCGGGGTCAATAAATCGCCGCCTACCTGCGCCGAAGCCGACAGCTGCTTGCTTGCGGCAATGTTGTTTTTGGACCGAAAAATGGACTCCTCGTTTGTTTTCATCAGAGTAGTACGTTCTCGCAAACACTTCGCCTCGACCCGATACGTAGTAGTCAGCTCGTAATCTGTGGAGAAACGTGGCTGCGTCTCGAGGCTCCGGAGTTCGAAATCTTGAACGAGGGGGCTAGTAAAGTGCCAGAGCCGGAGATATATTGTCGAGCTCCCGGCGACGTAGATTAATGTCCGCTGTTTGCAAAGATTCTTTGAAGGATGGGGGTCTCGAGATATCCACGACATGACAAGGATGTAGAGGGTGAGAGGGGAGCGTTTGTCGGTGAACTACAGGTAGGACAGAAGCTTACTGTACAGGGCATCCTTCTGAAAATCGGTGATTTGAAGGTCTTATGGCGTACTGTATCTGGGCCTTATCGAGGGCTTATCAGGAGCTATCTAGATGGTCCCCTTTCCTCCTCTTCGAAGACGTAAACGGCTGTGTTAGAAGTTTAATCCATAAACAAGTGCTATGTGGGACAAATCAATCAGAAGAATCGGGCGGCGATTACGGTAAGAGCGGTGGCCAACATGACACTGTTGGTAGCGGCGCCGTTGAACTGTTGAGGGTCGTTGAATCGTTGGTTACCGTAGGGCGAGGCGTAGCGCTGGGTCGTATACTGGCTGTTGTAGCCGTAGGTCTGATCGCGCTGGAGGGTGTTCGGATTGTACTGCGTGTTGCCGTAGCTGTTTTGGTTAGCATTGTAGGTGTAAGGCGTGTTGTATTGCTAAACGGTGAGGCGAATGCTCAGAGATTACGGTAGGGTTACGGTACTCACCGCGAGGGCGACGGCGAAAAGGGCAACAAGTACGATGAAGGTCTTCATGATAGGGTAGAGGATCTGAAACGCGCGAAAAGTTAAGTCAACGTCCTGGTGAGCCGACGAGGATCACGACGGAAGCCATGGTAAACAGTGACGGACTTATAACCCTGTGTGGCCCGCCCTTGAGAAACCGGATTGCCTCCGAGAGGTCGACTCCAAACAAATAGGGCATCACTTCCCGACCGTGATCTGATCACTTGACGAAGCGCGATGCCGGAATGCATCTTTGCCGAGGCCGCAAAGCACACAAAAACGTTGAGCCGATTAAGCCAGGAGCGAATCTCGTCGATTAGTTTCCTCGGGGCCAGGGGCTCTCACGGGAGTGAAGTGATCCTCTCTTAGAACAGGTTTTTTCTCGTCGTCTTGTGTTTACTTCTGGATTGATGTTGTGAGTGTGTAGAGCGAGGAACCGTCAGGAGGACACTGGCAAACCACCACTGCAGTGGTGCAGGAATGGATATAGCAAGAAACTGCAGCTCCATCTCTATACGATGAGCTCAATTTTTTGTCAGGCTCAAATAGATGTGCAGGTCTTCTGCATTCATTCAGGACAGCCTCAACTGAAGATTCAAGCTCCTCGTTCACTTCTTCTCAATCTCAAACCGAACACATGCTGGGTACTGTATTTTCCAAACTGGATACTGTATTGCTTCTCCTGTCACAAGCACCGGAGGACAGGAATCAATTCTCTGATCATCACGTCGCCAATGTTTGGCCACGGAGTGACGTGGTCCTCGCTCGCATCTAAACGTCGTGATTTGTCGAAGTTGTTGAAGAAGCTGTCGGAATTGGAGTGGGGCTCGAGTTTCCGGAAAACCTGAATGCGATAAGCCTAAGCTTCGGGTTCGCATTATTGACTTCTCGTCCTGCGGGCGCGAGACCTGAGGAAGTTGCCGAATGTTTGTTGAGGGGACGTCCAAATCAACAGCGCAAACAATATCGAGAAACGAGCGGGAGACAAGGGATTACGTGTGTAGAACAGTAGAACAAGCTTGACGATGAATGGAGACCGGAAGCCGACAAATTAAGAAACAATGCGGAGTTCAGAAGTACAAACAGCGGTGCGAACATAGGGTTGAAGATGGGCGTTCGGTCAGAAACCCGTTTTCTAGAAACCTGAAGGAGCTACAGGAATAGATTACGGTAGATATTACAAAGTGCAGATGTTGTTCTGCAGTTTTCCACGCTAGACAGATCTTCCCTCCTAGCGCAGCAGTCTAGACATCTCTGAAGGCCATCCACCTACATAATAAAGGAGAACACCAGACAGATGTGAGTCCGTCCGTCCGTCCGTCACGAAATCGAACATTCTAGAACAAATCCGAACGTGCGAACTTTTCGAACGCGCGTTTTTCGACAAACGATGTGGGTGGGCGCTTCGTAGCGGTACGCGAGTTCGCGCGGCAT
>JADLIF010001962.1:0-45253 GCA_016648015.1 Steinernema khuongi | reverse complement strand
TGCGGTCAAAACTCTCCACTGCATGCTGCAGTGGCGTGGCGCTAAACTGTAGCGGAGTAAATCTCCGCACTCCAGTCCTTTCCGATCAGAGGATTAACACCTCCGCCACAACATAATTGCCTGCCGGACTGCCAAGTGGCGATAAATCGCGTGCGAACCTGGGATCATCTCGCATTTGCATGACTGACGCCTTTGCCTCTTTTGGGAGTCCATTTCCCACGGAATCCCTCCGCACTCACTGCCTATGACCCCCAGTCGGCCTCCTGCTGATCTTCAAAGGGAGGAGCCCCTTGTTCACGTCGTCGCCTTCCACTCGGCAGGCTACCCAGCTGTGACGCCACGCTCCCCGTCTGGTCCCGTAAAAGTCGACAATTCGACGCCAGACATCGCGTCGACGGTGTTTGCGATATACACAAGAACTTCTTGGGCAAACACAGCGCTGGACGGCTCTGGAGCTCGTGAGGAATTGGATCACGTCATGGCGAGCAAACAGCGACGCGCAACTTGGAGTGGCAGATCGGATTTTGTTTGGGATTTGGGTGGATTTTCTCCGTGCAATTGGCCAATTGAAGATAGGAAACCCTTGGCCCGGTGATGGAATGCTCTGTTCCACCACATGGAGAAGAGATTTCAAAGCCTTAGGCGAGAAGAACAGTGAATAGATTTGATTTTAATCCAGATGGTTGTTTGTTTGAAGAAAAAGCCCCTTTTAGAAATTGGTTCTTTACCCAATCCAGGGTTTTAAGCCTTCGGAAAGGGACTAACCACAATCAGAAAAAAGCAGAATGGAACCGGTCAAGATCTAGCCAGCGTCCATTTATTTTTCGCGCTGGGTCCACCAAGTTTTTGTGTCTCCGCAAACAGAAGTCAGTCTCTGTTCCGGACAGAATGCTCCAAGCAGACCTTCCAGAGATATGTAAAAAACCGCGGCTCTTTTGCACGTGTTCCAGCTATTGAGCTCTTCAGATTGCACAAGAACCACATGCTTCTAGATTAATTTGTGGGCGACAGATGTGAAGGCTCCCCTGTCACCAAAGGGGCTCAAAAAGTTACAGATTGCGGTGTTTGCTTCCACCAACGCCCTCAAAAAACCTTCGCCCTATCATGTGCCCAATCTTTGCCCTTTCCCATTGTTTGCTCCGTTTTCAGCTCATCGCTCTCCTTCCCAAAGCATTTTTGCCTTTCGATTTCTGACCTCACACTGCTCCGACCCGATTGCCCTTATCGGTCGGCGTCCATGTGACCGCTCTCGCTCCTATTTACCACTTCAGGGCTCAAGATAGAACACCTCCTGAGTGGTCGGAAGCGTTTATGGCCTTCAGCTCACAGAACAAATATTTTGCTCGGGCGGTTTCCGGGCCAAGGATCCATCTGTCGCCGAGCTGAGTCAGCCGCCCTCTGGAATCCGAAAGTTTGTAAATTTCCACGATGAGTCCCCAGATGACAGAGTCCGTCACCGCGGGACGCGCTCGCTCGCCTAGCAACTGCTTCCGCCTAATCTTCTCGTCATCGCATCACTCAGCGACGCTGACAGTGCGGGCTGTGATGGGCACACCTGGGTAATTAAGGAGCGCCGATCTGTAGTAATTTGGAGATTCTCAGGCAGAGAGTGTATTGTATGTCTTCTTCGGCTAACACGTCATCTTTTCCTTGTAAGGCCGAGCGCTCTGACAGAATGCGTGGGACGAAGTAGCTCCAAGAACCACCACGGGGATTGTCTCTTGTGTTCCTGATCTCATTTAAGTGTTCCTGCTGCATAGTTGCATCTTTGAAAAGGTACATATTGATCTTCTGGCTAAAATTGAAGTTATGACTCTTTCAGTTCTTATGAGGCAAATTGAAACACCCTAAGGGGACCAGAGATGAGCACCTTCGGCTCATCAGATCCGCCATCCGGTTCATCATCTGTGTTCTACCTCCGAATTCGAAATAAGAAGCTGTTAACACGTGGATGGGATTAACGATAAGGCAAGGATGACCCTGACAACGACCAGGACAATCCGTGCCTGGCAAGCAATGCGATGCTTAATCAAAGCGACGCATTACTTCCAAAAAGCATCATTTCCTCGACTATGCATCTCTAAATCGCATAGCTTCTTTACTATATATGTGAGATTCCTCCTGAAAGGAATCATAACGACTCACGACTGTTGAACTCAAACAATGTTCGGAAACACTGAAGCCACTTCCCAGAAGGTGACGAAGTTGGACGTTACCTGGACCACGGATGGACGAAAGAGTGTGTCCATTGAAAGACTGGTTTACTGCATCGAATCTAACACGTTTCTCCGCTACATGGGTGCCAAGAAGCCGTATAATGTGAGAGCCAGAATTCGAAGGCTCCGGTCAAACCCATGACCCGCTGGGAAACCAGTGCCCAGGACAACATGAGAAAAGCGCCAAGGTACCCCCTCCCTCTTACGAAGGTTGTTCCTAAGAAGCCAAAGGCGTTCACTGTGAGAGAGGTTAGGTTCATCTCGGAGAAGAGAGACCTACTTGAGCTGGTCAAGGAGCTGGACACCCAGAAAGAGATCGCCATCGACGTGGAGCACAACGACAAAGACTCCTTCCTCGGGATGACGTGCCTTATCCAGATCTCCACGCGGTCCAGGGACTACGTTGTGGACACACTCCGCCTCTGGGACCACGTCCATCTTCTTAACAAGCCCTTCAGGAACCCTGCGATCGTGAAAGTCTTCCACGCAGCTGTGTATGACATGCAGTGGCTGAGCCGCGACTTCGGCCTCAGGGTCAAGAACCTCTTCGACACTCAGGAGGCCATTCGACACGCGTGCCTCCCTGGACAATTCCAGCGGCTGAGTCTCAAGTGCCTGATAGAAACCCTCTGTGGAGTCACTCTGGACAAGCAGCACCAAACGTCGGACTGGTCCATGCGTCCCCTCTCCGAGGAGATGCTCTCCTACGCAGCACAGGACACCCATTACCTCCTCTACTGCTTCGACGAGCTCCGGAACAGGCTTATCGAGGCAGGAACCTTGGACAAGGTCCTGATGAACTCCGATCTCGTGGCCTCGATCAACTACGGCGTCCGTCATCACGGACCTCAGCGAAGAAGCATTGAAGATAGGGTGCATGCGGTGAAACCCGAGCCCATTCCTGAGTTCCTCAGAAGGGCTCGCGAGGAGCTGGCCAGGGAAGTAGACGAGAAGGAGACGCATATTCTCCCGGACGACCACCTTCGCCTCATCGAAACCCTCAAGAAGGAGCACCCACGACGGAATCTGGGCGTCACCATGTTCTGCCTCTTGGACGACACTGACGAAACCATGCTTACCGCGCTAGCCGAGTACACAGGCGTTTACAGATGCTTCTTCCTTCCTGGGACATCGACCAGTGATAGGGGAGTCTACGAAAGCCACTACATCCTTAGGCTGGACGGCATCCTGTACACTTTTGAGTCCTCTTGCCACTACCCCAGACTAAACCTAAAACCCTTTGTTTACAAGGAACTGGACGCCTGCACGTCGCGTGTGCAAGAAATCGCGGTGGCGTCGTAGGTACAATTGATCAATAAACTTTTCTGTGTTCTATGTTGTTGCATTGTGGATTTCTCAGAAGTTAGTGAACCTCTATCGGGCGAGGTTTCTCGCTAACCGATAAACCTAGCATTTACGTGGGCCCTTCAGTTATCCCTCCGTTGGTGAGCAGAAGCCCGGCTGATCTATGAGATGATCTTGGTCGTTTCTTACAAAAGCTTGTCATAGCACCTAATAGACGTGAAACCCAAGATACCGTAGCCTCCAGCTTTAACCTCCAGTTGATCTGAACCATCCTGAGCCGCACCCAAATCTCTATCGTCCTCCGGACATGGTTCAGCATGGTCTTTGTGTTATTTAGGTTTGTTAGCTCCGCAGAAGAATCTCCACTGAAACGACCAACTTAGCACTTACGTGATCCCACGGGATTTCGGGTCGAAACACATTTATGTTCTACCTCACCTCTACCCTCACCTCCCCTCTCCTCCGCCCAGGCCACTCCCAAACGAGCACTCTCTACCTCTTGTGCTCTTCCGCGCACAAAGACACATTCCCACGTCGAGCGACGGCCGACTGAAGTACAAAAGCTTCCGCGGAGTCTCGCGTCACTCGGAAACAGGTTCCGGGAGCGCCGAAAAAAGTGGAAACTGCTGCGGAAGCGGAGGATCGATGTCGGCGCTGACCACTCGGGCCCCACTTGTTACACCGCGTCCCGTCACGAACACCCGTTTTCCCATTATTTTTGGCGCCAGCCGCCAGCGCCACTCGATCAAACGCGTCGAGAGCGCCCATTTCGAAATTTCAAGGTCGCCAAGGGCGCGGAACCTGTTTGGCTGTCCTTGTCTTCGTCGCTGCGGAGAAGAAGGGTTGGAGCTGCTCATCAATTACGTCGACTTTCCATCAGGCCTCCGCTTACATTGGAGCTTCTGAAGATGCAGAGATGGAACTAAGGCCTTCTTCAGCCATAAGAGAACTGAAAAGGCCAAGACTTCTTAGGCAGCAACGGAAGAAGAAGCTTGTTTGTTTGCTAAACTGGTTAAGAAACAAAGAAAGAAAGAAAAGTGCAAATAAAAAAAGATCGGCTGGTGCCGGAATCGAACTCGCACCGATCAGTTCACTGATCCAGAAAGTTACCACTGCACCATTCGGCAACTCGAAGCGCCGCTCCATTTACTGTATGTAACGTCATTGAAGCAAGGAACAAAGATCACGAGTTTTTTCACCGTTTGGACAGATTTCTTCAATGAACTGATCAGGCCTTAACATACCTGCACTACAGCCCTTCATTCTAAACAGGTTCGAGCTCGGTCGCCGGAGGAGTCCTTGGGAGTTCCCTTGTCCACCCAACTACGATAGATGATGTTCGCGGACAGAAGCTCCACGTATTACCTTATTCTAGCCATGCTTGTCGCTGATCACTGTGGATCCATGGAAGTGTTGGGATGCTGACTGCGCATAGATATGTGCCCCCTCTGCTGTTCTTCTAGTATATCATCATAAAACCCAGATGTCCTTGTCCTTGGGTCGGCACCACTCATCAATTATGTCGATTTTTATTTCACTTTTCCATTTTTTCACTTTCCACAAAACGAACCGCACAGCTTGCGCACTGCTTTTACACGTGTGTAACGAACAGAGAAGAAGAGGAGCCTGGAGGGAGGGGGCAATTTACATACAGGACGAGGACGACGACGACGACAAATAGAATAGTGGAAGTAGGCGTCAAATGCGTCAGGAGCCGGATGGAAAATAAGATGAGGAGGAGGGGGAGACAACACAAGAAGGAAGAGAGGAGTTCCCTGGGGAACAGAAGAGGGTCCCTGAAGAGGGGAGAGGTACACCCGCGCAAAACAAAACTAACGAGCGAGAACAGAATGTGTCCACGGAGCGGACGACCGACGTCTCCTTGCGTTGCCGCTGCCGCAACCGCTGCCGCTATTGCACTCATTGGCAGGAGAGGCCGGCGAGCACGAACACCGCCAGCGCCTCCTTCTCGGTGAGCTGCTTCTCCTCGATTTTGGTCATCAGCTCCTCGTGGGAGAACTCGTCTTCGTCGCACGCCGCATCCATCACCGCGTCCGTTGCCGCATGCGTTGCCGCAACGGCTTCCGTCGTCTCCATGGCCATGGAGATGGTGGAGTCGATGTCACCGGGGAAGGACTCGGGCGTGGGAGGGGACGCTTCGATGTCCACATGGACGTCGTGGTGCGTGGAGGTGGTCGGCATGACGTGGAAGGGCGGTGACGCTGCGGCGGACGTCTGCGGCGGCGACGCCGCAGCGGCGAACTGCTGCATCTTCTGCTGGTGCTGCTGCAGGGCGAGCATCTGCAGCTGGTACTGCTGGAGGAAGAGGGGGTTCATGGCGGCCATTTGCTGTATCATCCACTGGTACTGTCCTGCCTGGATCATCTGAAAAACGCCGCACGGTGAGGTCACCGCATAATGAGGGCTGGGACGCACCTGCGTCATGAGCTCGTTCTGCTGCTGGAGCGAGTGCTCGGGCGTGAGCACGGGCGAGCCGTGCTGGAGGTCGGGCACCTGGTGGAAGCCGTTGGCCAGCGAGGAGGCGCTGTCGACGCGCGGCAGCACGGACGGCGGCGGCGTCACGAAGCCGTGATGTTGTTCTGGAACGAGGTTTATGAGTGACGGTGGTGGGGATGAAGGTCGATAGTTATGATTATGACCCGCTTTGATGTCTTCTTTGATGGGGAACTTATGATACACTCCAGAAGGCTTGGAGGAGAGTGATTTAGGGTCAGATCGCTTAGAGTTGTATTAAACCCCTCAAGATTTGGGCCAAGAAGGTCGGACGGCGTGATATCAAGTAGATTGTTTTAAATTTGGCAATTGTGCTTATATAACTGTGCTTATAACTGTGCTTAACTGTGCTTATATATGGAAGTTAGCCTCTACTTTGATCCTATGAGGTTCATGGACCGTTATCGTGAGGCCCAAGGCTCTAGCTCTGACTAGGGCTCTGGTTTCAAGCATGGATTTCCAAACAGAATCAAGCATTAGGAATCACCCTAGGAAAGCAGACGATATTCCCTCCTAAATACCTCAGCTTCTTAGTGAATTTATATATTCAGCTTAAGTAAGAACGGCGCACAAGGCTCCTTCACAATGGACACATTTTCCCATAGGATCAGGTTCCAAAGGTCCGGGTTTCTTCTTCTGCTCGGCTTCAAAAACTGGGTTCAAACATGAATTTGCAAAAAGTCAAAGAGGAGCCGGTTCTTAGGGTTTCCTTTTTCTATTTGGCTCGCGTAGAGCCTTCACAGTGACCTGCTCCGGTGGTTAAGACGAAAAATGGTGGAGAAGGTGACCTTAGGACAGTGTAAGACCTGTCTTTGAGAGATCTTAACTTGTGCAGATTAATAAATTACGCTTTTAGACACTTTTCCAATTCTGAGGGTCAACATCAGCATTAGTTTTCCTAAGGTCACAGATCTCTTGTCTCCCACACTTCAAACTTGACGGGCGACACAATGTTGACCCAGAAAGGTCAGATCAACTCGGCGATTAGGTTCGCGCGCTTATCGGCACGGAATCTGGAAACCGCGCGCGAAAAATCAAACTCCACAATGCACTTTTTCCCGAAATCACTTGGGATCAGTGTGATAGGGGCTGACAAGTGGGGGATCATGGGGGAAATCGCCAAAAATCAATTAGAACTGGAAAGATAAGGGAGAGATTCACCCAGGCTCTGAAGCAGAGAACCTTGATGGTTTGTAAATTCCAAGAACCAGATTCCGGACAGAGCCGGCTATAAAGAGGAATATCGAAGATGATCTACTTCAGGGTAGAGTATCAAATCGGGTCTTTTAAGCCGAATCCGTCTCCAATAGATCCATTAAGAGATAAGAGTGGAAATCTATGCTAGGAAGACCACGAGTTCTAGAAGTATTGAGCCAACAGAACCAGGCTTTAGCTATGTGAATATTCCCCAAAATAGGATAGCCTAAGGAAGAAGGTGGTCGAGATTCTGCTAAAACTCGAAAGCGCGGTAGATCTGTAGTGTCCTAAACCGCTTGTGGGCTTTGATTTAGGAAATAGGACCTGCTACCCACAAGTGAGTCCAGCTTAAGGGACGATTTAAAGTGCTTTTCTTACTGGGATATTGCCAAAGGAGTAACTAAATCTGCTTGAGTCGTCTTCTTCCATGCTGATTCCAAACGATGAGACTTGCCCTACTTGAACACAGCCCTCCCAAGAGTATAACAAGACGATAAGTACTCACCTGCTGGCCTGATGAGGCTTTCCTTGCCCGCACAAGGCTCTGCGGAGATCATCGAGGCGACCGGGCTCTGCGACACGTTGACGACCATCTCCTTCTCCTCCGACTCGTTCTGCTGCTGCTGCTGCTGCTTGGACTCGTCGTTGCCTGACGGCTTCTGCTGCTGCTGAGACCACGCGGTCGAGCTCAGAGCTGAAAAACAAACACATGCACAGACTGTAATCGCGATCCACGACGACGCTCCCACGCCACTGTTTGCTTAACCGACCCGAGCCCGGCCAAAATAGCGCCACGCTGGGCTAGGATCCGGTTCGCCCGAGGCTAAGCGGCTTGCGCGACCACGTTCCCACCAAGTGAAGAAGACGGGCTGAGCGGAGGGTTATCTCCCCGAGAAGAAGGAGAAGACGCCTTCCCATCGGTGGTGATAAGAGGCCGTTCGCCAATGGCAACATGGTGGCGAGCGGGGGGAGCCGACCGCCCGCCGTCAGAATTCGACGGCGAACTGCGAGCGAGGCGGAAAGTGAAATCCCGAAAGGAACAGGTGACGGCGACGCCGGGAGCGCCGCCGCCGTCTCCCGGCGCTGTAATGAGTGGCGGCAGCGACCTTTCTTCATGGCTCATTTCGTAGCGGTCGCGTCACGCGAGGCGCAAAAACAGGTCCACGAAGGAGCAGAAGAAGGGAAGGGGAGTAAAAGTAACCGAGTACTTTAGATAAGACCACTGCGTGATAGTAGGTGGTGGTGGAGATGGGCAGGTGCTCGATGCGCGATAGGGAGTCTAAGGGTTTCCCGCAGAAGACAAGTGGGGCGCTACTAGAGAGTTTATTTGCTAAAATCCTAAGGAAAATGGTTATCAAACTCGAAGGAGATGGACATAAATATAATAGTTTAGGACGGGCTAGGTCTTTCTGTATCATTATTGGGTGTGTTTAAGGCTTCCTTAAGGATCCATTGGAACCTCTTATGCAAAGGATGGAGGAAACAGTGGCAATAATTTAAGGCTCACAATCTTATTGGTGCATTGGAATATACTCAACAGAGCATCACTAAAGGCCTAAAAAGACACGTAAACTAAAGAAAACCCAACACTAGCTAGGCGCTAGGCGGAGAAGGAAGACAGAATTATCGTCGCACGTATCTGGCACTAATGTACCCTGATATCCGGTTGACCTGTGTTAAAACATGAAAAGATGATGAAATATTTCTTCAAAATTTCCCAGACCAGTCAAATAGATAATAAAGCTGAAAATACCAAAAAGTAGCTAGAAATCAGAGCAATAATCTAAACCCTCAACTACTCTACAATCAAAGGCTGCCTACATCGCACGGCATACTGTCCTACAGTACATTGTAGGCCAGGTAAGCGATCAGGATTTTACTGGCAGATAAGTAGGTGATTAAACATCTTCTTCCCTGACAGATGAAAGGTGGAATAAGGGCTCAAACAGCTCCACGAAGGAGCAGAAGAAGGGGACTAAAAGTAACCGAGTACTCTACCCAAGATAACGACTGCGGGGAAGGAGGTGATAGTAGGCAGTAGTGGCCGGCGAGTAGGAGTTGGGTGCGCGCGAGACAAAAGATCGACGGCGACGTAAAGAAGATGGAACGTGTTGCCTCCACGCCACCGCCGGAGACCGGTGGGAACGGGTTTGAGCCGGAGAAGAAGCATGATAGGGGCGACAATGGAGGACAGCTGCTTTGGGAACGTGGCCAGGTGGGTTGGCAGAAGATTAAAAATGAGATGAATAGGGAATGGGAGGAGTGTGACGATTGTGACGGTTTCGATAAAAGTGCATCGCAGAGTGAAAGTTCAAAAGTGTGATGGTGACGGAAGGAATACAGTAGAACCTGAATTTGAATGGCGAGGCGCTGGTGGGAAAGGGCACTGGGAACGAGGAGCTAGAGCGGTTTGGTGATTTAATAGCGCTCTTCGTTTAGAATGGGAAACGCCCAGGTGAATAAGAACGGGAATAAGTGATCTTGACTGGAGATCCTAACTCTACTTACAGAAAAAGACAATCATCAGCTAAGGCTCTCATACTGACAATCTTTTGAAAACTAAAGAAATGAGGGGGGTAAGAAAATATGAACTGTATGGACAAATGGAGCATGGTATAGATCTTTTGGCAGATGCGACAGTTAACATTTAGGCTCACGAACACGCTTCAGCATAACATCCGTTATCGATGCATAGAAAAGGTAGTAAAAGGACACAAAGACTGGAGAAAACTTAATTGACGGCAGTTATAATGCGAGGAGGAAATGAACTAGTTCATCTAGTTGGAACTAGACCGTCGAGTCGACTAAAGGCACTAGTTCAATAATCCGAATAGGGCGAAAACTAGATATGCTCCTTTAAAACTCAGAAACCAACTAATTCTGCTTGACTACAGCACTAGGAAGGAGAAAAATCACATAGAAAGTCCTTCCCACTCTATCAGATAGCCAAATATTCCCAAATCGCGCCAAACATCCATCTCTGTCATCTCAGAGACGAGGAACTCAAGATAGCCCCCTAGTGGAGTGAGCTAAAGGCCCAAAGTGAATAGAACAACGCCCAGGGAACAGAGACAGACACGACTGAGACAGACAGTCTCACAGACACTTCCACAGTCTGTGTCTCCCGCACAACGATACTGTACCAGAGCAGGCAGGGGAGGAATCCGCCGAACGGTCCCCAAAAAACGACTATAGTCCGCGACGCCGGGCAAGAAGAGGACCTCGACGGAGGGTCCTCGCTCGTCCACTCAACGACGCGACAGGCCGAGGGAGAGGTTCTTCGTCGTCGTCGTCGCGGACTGTGAGTGCCCCCGCACCGAGACGGCCACGTCGCCGCCGTAACGAGATCTTTCTCTGGCTTCTCTGCTCCTCCTCCGCGAACAGATGGCAGGCCTCTCGCGCGCACACAAAGACTGCGCGCGCGCGCGAGAGGACGGTCGACGGAGGCGGCGAAAGAAGAATCACAAAAGCACAAAGAGGCGAAAAAGTCGCGGCGGGGAGGAGCGGCCTCGGCTGATTGTCCATTGTGTGCGCGCGGGTCGATGTGCTGCTGCACGATTATGGATTCTGCGGGATGCGAACGGGCGAGCAGGAGGCTATATTTACGTGTTCGGCGACGTTGTTCCCAGAGGCCGGAAGCGGGCACGTCGATGAACTCATTTGTTTGCAGATAGTGTCGTTGGGCGCCTCAATTATCCTTTTCGATTGGAATCGAGCGTTTTTGGGAGATTATGAAAATGAAGGAGGGACTCTGCGAGAACTTGGGAGGTAATTGAGGAAGAAGATCGTGTGGTGGAGTTTATTTGGAGCCTACGTTTGAGAGATGGGACTGGAGGCTTAAGATTGCTTTAGGTCACTGATTTTCCCCATTTTTTCGCTTGACAACTTAGGACAACTTATTTAAAATCCAGCATATCAATCGGGTCACTTCTTCCTAATCTTACTCGCTGATCGTTCCAAGTAAAAGTGATATAAATTTAGGTAAGATAATCCTCGATCTTAGCTAGATTTGTTAAATGCTCTCTTGGGTGTATTTAAGTCTCCCACAGCCTCAAATCAGCTACCCTTACCCTCTCCTTCCTAGCTCTTCGAAATACCCTGAAGTATGCCTCATGATCCCCGTTCTATCCCAAACAAGATCCTCTCACTATCCGCGACAAGAGTGACTCAGAACGTGGCCCGGAAACCTGGCTAATTGCGGAGACCCCGTCCGAGTGTGATAGGCCAAAACAAGGCGATAAGATCGAACATGGGCACGAGCGGTCGGATAGCAACGCGTCTTAGCGAGTGGACGAGATTGGGAGATAGCGCGTGGGGAGAAGACAATAAACAGCCGTGACTAGTTGTCAAGTGCCAAGCGAAGAATGCCCAGCAGGGAGAAGGCTGGGATTCCCTGGAATGGACCAAGGGACGACTGATAGGATTGTCGGTGGTGGACATAGTTTAATTAAGGTAAATGGATTGCATATGGAAGGCGATGTTTGGCGCAAAATGGGAAAATTAGAGGAAAACACTCTTGAAAGCTGTTGTGGAGCAGTAGGAGCCATATGTGAGGACAGCGAGGATTAGATTAGGGTCCCGTGGAATTCTTATATAGTTAAGAAGCTTTTCCTATATGTCATCTTCTACTAATGTAAGTGTAGAGTAACGCCAGAGCAATCAAACCAAGAATGTACCGTAAAACACGGTGTTCTCTCATGTAAATCTAAGCCTATTGCCTCATAGTCATACGCATATAGGTCTCGGAGCGATCCAAATGGAAGAACCTAACCTAAGCATCGTTCCTATTTCCCCTTATATTGTCAAGAAAGGAAACGACAGCAATTCCTATGGTATACAGAGCCTCCTAAAGATCAGTCACAGGAAATACATGAATAGCTGGGAAAATAATCACGGCAAGGAACCCTAAAAACTCGAAAGAAGCAGCAAATGAGTCGGCGTCGAACATCACTAACGTGACTTTGGCTTTCCTCGATAATTTCGAAACTCGGCGTGTGAATTCTCACAATCCAGGCTCACACATCGCTTGCTGACGTAATTAAATCGAGAATCCATCCCAACCTTTTATTCCAATCCGCTTTGGAGGACGCTGCGCTCCCTATCAGCTCCATTCACGTGGCGCATTCAGGTTACGCGTGCTTTATAGTCTAGTCTGGACGGGATTCAGACACCGTCTCACGTCAGGAGACGAGACGTAGACACGGATCCGATCAATCAGTGGATCCAGACAGTCGTCGGAGCGGTCGATGCTCGGACAGATAACGTCTTAAGAGCTTCAGACAGTGAGACGAGACGTCTCCTTGTCTGGATCGATCGCCGTGAGGCGATAGCGCTCCTTACACCGGTGGACTCGAGTCACAACAGTGCACCACCGGGCCAAAACACGCCAGAACCACTCGGCATGCAGTTACGAGCCTCGTGACTAACAATGACCGGTCGCCAATAAAATAAATCTGAATACATTTGCGCCGCGTAAACTTTGCGCTTCTTGCATAAGCGCACGTCGAGCGTGAAGGTCGTCGCCGCCGCCGCCGATCGACATCGACTCGCTCGCCCGTCAGAGAAGACGATGTGTAAAGGGTTTACCGGTGACGTGCCAATCGCACTTGTGATAAATGGCTAGCTCGTGTGGATCGTCACGCTTCCTGACAAGGGCTTGGCACACAGGTAGGGGAGCCTGAGCTGTGGGGTGGGGTGGGAGGGATGATCGGATGGAGTGGCAGGTGGTTGGGGTTTTGATTGATAACTAATACAGTACACTGGCATAATGAGCCAGAACATGTGGTTTTGGAGACTAGAATCTGTGGCATGGGATCAAAAGGGAACTATCCCAAGTGTTCAGAATCTTTGAGGCTCCCTTGCCAGCTAGAGATGGGAGTAATCGTATAGAACAGATGCAGTACCCCAGAACAAGGAAAAATAAGATAGAAGTTGCAATAGATTTAGGAATTTCGGCTTATAATGACAAGCACGTGGTGTCTACGTGCGTAAGCTCAACTGGGAGTTCTCCGATGAGGTCATGCATGTTGATGAGCTACATGATGGATGCATTCTGAGGTCACCGACTAACAGGAGGCTGACAAGGGAACCTCAATATGTGTAGTTATAGGCATTGTTGTATGAAGTAGACTGCTTATGAGCTCTGGGGATCTCAGTTGTACACCTCATGTCAGCAGGACATGGAAAGATTCCCTTGCGAGAGTCTTTTCACCGTCAGAATCTGTCAGATCACGGTGTGCTGAAGGTCGACGACATCCTAGAGTCCGTAAGATAAGGGAAATGGCTTATAGTAAGAAGTAATAAGATCTAGAAAACTTGAAGTGCATACAAAATTACACTTTTTCGACGATTTGGCCGCGTCAAAAACTTGTAGTCTGATCGTTGAGACTTTTTGATCAGCTACATACAGGGTGCATTTCCAAAAGAAAAAGGTCCCACATAAAGTTCAGATTCTTATGAAGACCACGCAGGCATGCTCGGTGGGAGTGAGGGAGAGAATAATCGGGTGAGGTCAAGTAGATGAGGTCGGGCTAGGAGATGGATGCATTTTGAGGTCACGGACCATCAGGTGGTGAGTGTTTTTAACGGCCTGGAAGAATACAGTGTAAAGGAATGAAGAAATATGAGACGTTTCCGTCCGGCTGGGAAGCTCAAGCCCTCCATGCTCCACCCAGGACCCTCTCGCTGACCTCACGGACGACGCGTGCGAAGGCCCTAATAAAGCTGTGACCTATCCCCAACCAGGTGCGCACATAATCGCTCGATCATCACGCGATGGGTCATCGCTCCCCATTTCTTCAATTAGCCTCGCCGCCTGCGGATACGGTAGATTCCGCGAAAATGACGGGAGTCGCTCCCAGAACGCTGGGAAAGGTCTGCGGGAAGACAAACAGCCGGCGGGGAGGAAAGCCATGGCAACACAGACTACCGTACTGGAGAGCGTGAGAATCACATTTTCCAGACAGAACGCACTCCACGTGGCCTCGAGCGCTGGGAATTGGGTTGACACGCGAGGTGGTGTGATTGGGGCTGAGAATAGAGTCGTATTTCCACAAGTAGAATCTTTCTGAGATTGGAGAATGATTCGAATGAAGAGATACAGGAATAGATGAAGACCAGGAGCAGAGATTTCCCATATAAGGAGAAATTTTTGGGTCTCGAATCTAAGCTCTGAGCAGGAGCATAGATGGAACGACAAAGAAGCTCTCACAAAAGCTAAATTGCAGTACGTACAGTTTGCTTCGGGATCTAACCTTGCTCCGAGAGGACCGAGGGCCGAATACAGGGGACAGAAGAATGGCAAGGAAAGGAAAGTCGTAAAGATTTGAACATTGAATGGATTCGGACCCGCGTTTATGACTCTTAATTTATGCGCATCGCTAATGCAATTAGGAAAAAGGCGCCAACTTCGTGCCTCGCCGTCAACCCGAGAGGTGCCTGTAGGGGTACCGCCTTATACCGTCTTATGCCTATAGGACACGACCAGCGACGATCAAATGAGCTCAAAACAATCACCATCTTGGGAATGTAACGTAGAGGGTGCCGTGAGAGCTGACACTAACATTAAGCTTTAGGATGACACGTTTTTCTAAAATTAATCCACTCTTCCAGAACCTTCTTTAGCTACATTCTAGCGATTGATCCTACTCGGATACGCCCATGGCATACTTCGAGAATTCTAATATCGGTCTACGCCGCCACAAGCAAGCTATTATCCCGAGGAGCTCATCAGTCGGAGTGGCGAACGTGTTAATCATCCCAATTGGAGAGGTGGATTCACTCCGCGGATACGGTAGGATGGATGTGGCTGTTGTGCGGGGAGGATTCAGGAGGAAAGAAAGCTCCCCGTGAGGGAAGTGGGGGAAGTGGCTCCACGGGGAAATGAGGCTTTTAATCTCTCGAAACCAATAGTCGGTCCGTGGAGACGAGGATGGAAATAAACACTTTTAGCGAAGCAAGAAGCTGGGGGTCTCAGGTCGTCGATCATGCACCATGGAGTTCTCAAATGCAAAAAGCTGTTTTCGTGCCGGGACCACGCGAGGATGGAAGTAAGGGCGGATTATGAGATTATGAGGTTAATTTTAGAAAATCCAAGGAAGTAACCTCAATAATCCAAAAGTGTCGTGCCAGGACCACACACTATTCGCGTCGGGATCCACACAATCCGGGATGGAAGGAAGCTAGGATTATGAGGGTCTACGTGTATATTTTCTATAACACCGTGGCAGGAGCACTTTCAAGGAAAAATATCGTGCCAGGATCACATTACGCGACTTTACACATATCTGATGTTTACGACAGAGGGATTAGCCCTACGCCTAGTGACTGATGCGCAGGAGGAAGGTTGCTACGCTACGAGTAAGGAAAACAAGGAAGTGAGAGGCGCTCAACGATCACCCTGAACCGTCAGGATTTGTATCGGAGCAGCGCCACCTGGCTATGGCGACCAAACCACCAAGTGTCAACAAGTTAATGAGATCTGAATCACTCGCTCACACAGAATACGGTAAAAGGTTGACCGTAGCCTAAGCTATGCGCAGGTGGCTATGGGGTACGGTAGCGCTCTGTAAAGGAGCTGTCTTTGAGGCCATCGCGATAGCAGAATGACCAGGTGATGAAGGAAAGAACAAAGGCTTGGGGAGGTCGGATGACTGGGGGCTAATGACGATGGGCGCTTATGGGCTGGCTAAGAGGGATGAGACAAAAGCGATGGGAGTGACGTGCAAGACTTTGGCATCTGTCTCGAGAACGTGGGCAAGTGGTCGTGACAAGTAGGCGAACAAGAAGATATGAGAGAATAGAGAGCTAAACAAGCATGGCTAGATGTGGTCCCGGAGCGAAGTTGATTGTTCTAAAAAAGGCCTTACAACGAAGCTCCGTTTTCCGAATAGCAGAAGTGAATCGAATAAAATATTCCAATCCAAAGCTTATTCCATATTGCATAAGACAATACCCGTTGATGGGTCCCAACACGAGTAAGGTTTGGAACCAGTGCTGTGCAAACCTAGAGCTTCAAATCCAAAAACTAAACTTGCACAATTCTGTTCGGGACCCATCGAACCATGATGCAACACAAAAGGGAAGGAAAGGAGAGTAAAAAATCAGCGTTACAGTAACTCAAAAGACGTCTTCAGTGAGTCCCCCAACGAATAAAACCGAATATTTCATCTCTAACGAGGACTGACGACTTTTTTCGAATTTTCCACCGTCTCTGCCATCTTGACACCCCCTCGCTTGCCCACAGCTCCACTACGGTACACGTGGGCCGTCGTGCGCGATAAATCGGCAATAAAGCGGCGTCTGACGTGGCCGACCTCGTGACTGCACTCCTTCGACGTCTCCGCCGCCGCTGATAAGCGTCGCGCCGCCACTATCTTCTTCTCCGGCGCCGAGCGGTCGCCCGAGCGCCCAGCCTGACACCTGCGCCGGCGCGTTTAATTAGTTTGCGATCAACGGCAAGAACTAATTGCGTCCAGCAATTACTCCGCGAAAAACAGCCGACGGCCGGCGGGGAGTCGGAAAGTTGGCTTCGTTACGCCGCCGGCGAGCACATGATTAAGGGCTTAAAGGGATTGCCGGGCGCAAAAATATGCGATGAAAAAGAGGGAGCGACGGTGGGGAGGGTGAGTTATGGGGCGAGTGGGAATGGAGACGCAGGGAGGGTTGTCGGGTGAGGAAAAAGCTGGGGGGTGTGGGAGGGAAGGCGTCGGCGATGGATAGGTCTTAGGAACAAGAACGAGATTAAAGTAGGTCTGGGATGGAGAGGCTAGGTCGGGTGCCTATGGCAATTTCTGGGAAACGCCCTTTCGTCCGAGTAAGGAGAATGAATCACAATGCGCATCTTGGATTACATGCCATGGCGCGGAGATCACCGATTTTGTAGTATGGAGGCGTTAGAAGAAGCAGGACCGATTTCTATGGACAGCTCGAAGGTACCTAAGAAGGAAATTGGCCCAATTGCCCACCGACCTATGGGCATGTTAGGAGGTCTACAAGAAGTTTATTTCTATTTCTATTTATAACACTAATTCAATCAATACAGATGTAGTGGCTCAAATAATTATTTTTCTAAAGTTTAATATTCTAAAATAGGCAAATAAAATCTGAAAGTAGGAAAACCGGACAGCGGTCCATAGATCTGATCATCTACGGTGATTCTCTGGGACCATCAAAAGAAGGAAACCTGGCTTTAGAGCTAATGAATAATCTGCAGAAGCTGGCATCTAAGAATGCCTTCTTCAGCCAACCGCTCATCTCCAGACGGTCAGCCCAAATGAGTCAACGCCCATTCCAGACATGAGACATTGGAGATTCCTCTCACGTCTACCATGTTTCGCTTCTTTCCCAACCGTCTCGTCTCGAGGCAGTGGTGTGTGACTGGAATTGTAATTCAGGATCAGATGGTTGGGATTCAGGGCCCGTCCTGCATAGATAGAAACCGTAATCAGTATAGGTGAGTCATGGGTCAGGTGGAAGGTTTTAGAAGCACAAAGGTGTTGGTTCCATTTCATCAGTTGATAAGATCCCTTCCAGATGAATGTGAAGGTCCTAACTGATAACTGTTTTAAGGCAATGCGAGACACGTGTCTCTTCATTAGGAACATTAACAAGGACTCGAACCGTAATTAGAGATTATCCGATTGAGCTGTGATCCCTTTCTTCGACTCAAAAAGGAGTAAAGCACTCTAGTCTCCCAAACACCGTCCGAGCCCTTGACCTAAGACAAAGCAGCGCCTTCTACAAAGACCAGAACCACCCTTTTCAATGCCAAAGCACACCTGCGGAGACAGGGGAGCCGTCCTGTTTTCGCGCACTCTCCCTCGACAAAGGCACGGCGAGTCGTCATAAACAGGAATCGGATTTCGAAATTAGGTAGAAGTCATAGAAACGGCGGTCGTTTCGCTCGCCACCGCCGCCGCTCGGCTCTGTACACAGCCGACGTCGGCGTAGAACGGCGTAAACACAAAGTGCAACTGGAGAGGAAGAAGCCGGCGCCGCTAAATATAAAACACACCCCGCAGCAGCAGCTGGGTTCCCCGAAAGACGCGACCTTTGGTCCGGTGCTCGGTGGACCGCGAAAGGAATCTGGATGCGGCGGAGGGGGAGCTGACGTGGCAGGGGGGTCGATAGAGGGGATGCCGTAATAGCCTTAGAGTATTTTCAATCTCGATATTAAGCGAATATAGACGTCTTCTCAGTCCATAGAAGCTTGCCAATCAAGGAGGACAAGGCGAGCAATAAATCGCATCGGGAGGGAGGCTACTTGAAAGGCCAATATAAGGGAAGGCTCTCGGAGTAGATTATTTCGCTTTGGACTATTGAACTCGGGAATTTGAACGCAAAAGCTAAATCTTTGGACCATGAATAGAAAGACCCAGATTTGGACGGAGCGATTCCTGTGATACACTCATCGAAATGACAACAATGAGTCACGATTCAAACGCTGCGCTCTCGGAACAGATTATTTTGGGAGGATGATGAAATGTAAATATCCGATTGGCGATTTCTGGGCTTTCAATGAAGGCAAACAGTGTGGAAACAGGGAGCGTGGCATAGAAGGGATGTTTCAAAACAGGCAAACTTCAAATCTTTCAAAGTTTTAGGGTTTCTTGAGGGGTTTCAGGGGTAGAGGGTTTCTTGAGCATTTTAGCCATATTTTAGGACTTTAAAACATCGTGGGATAGTAGTGGAAATGAGCTATGATAAAAAGCTTACAAACTGGAACTTTAAGATCTTTAGGATACCTCAAGGGGGTATGGAACTAATATCGAAGACATTCTCAGAATGGGGTTGAGAGCCAACTAAGGCCACAAAGGATCCAAGAGCCATCCCTCCTTCCCAAGAAACACGCGGTCTCGCCACGAAAAGAACACGAGCAGAACGACCTACCGTTCTTGAGCGCCTTGATCCAGATGTCGTTGAGGGTCTCCTGCATGTCCTTCTGGTGCTCCTCGTTCTCCTTGGACGCGTCCGACGCGTCCGACTCGTCGAACTCGTCGACGTCGATGTTCATCGACCTGGAGGAGAGCTGGAGGGCCTCCCCGTTGGCCGTCCTCTGCACCACCTCGTCCACGATGTCCTGGATGTGCTTGGAACGGTCCTCGGCCGACGCTGTGGTCTTGGGACGTTTGTGCTGCTTGCGGCGTCGATTGGAGAACCAACGAGTGACCTGAAGAGGGAGAGGATTAGGGAGGCTTCGTGTGGGCCAGAGTCGGTTCTAGGGGTGAACTCTTGTGCGGTAAATGGTCGCGTACTGTAGGCTTTAATCAGTGAGGCTTAATTAACGCCGTTTAATCAACTTGTTGTGTGCACGGTATTTGGCGCCGGGGACACTAGGTTACGACGATTATGAAGCTGGAAATTAGGTCGCTAGGGAAATGCGGCGACTTGTTTTCCACGCGGGAAATTGCTTTCCTGAACGTTGGTCTCGGCTTTGGACTCGTCAAAGGCCCTTTGAAGAAGTGCGGGAGAAAAGAGGCGCTCTCTGGTCGCTGCCACGGTCATCTGACAACCTGGGCGGTTTCCTGCAAACCCGCAGTTGTTTGCGGTGGACGCATACATCATAGCTACTTGAGGACGAGGCTAAACAGCTGCCAGGGGCTGAGTCAAGGTGCGGCCCATCTGTCAACTTGTTTTTGGAAGATGACAGTCAAACATAGGTGGAAAGCTTCGTTTGAACTACTTGTATCGCTGGCCTTCAGAGGGGACTCTCTACGAATTCTAGAACTTCACTTAATTGGTTTTTTATGGTCTCCGTCCTACTCTGTGCTCCTAAGAACGTGTCCTTCACGGCTCAACCCGCCCAGAACGATGTTTTTCGACAACAACCGCTCTCTGATCAGAATGGCGTGTTGTTTTACGATTCCCACAACAGGTGTCCATTCCTGGGTGACTCAGGCGCAGGTCTGTGATTCAGAGCGGCGAAAAACAAGTTTCTGCAGGAGCCTTGGATTTTGGGCGACGAGGAAAACAACAAGAGGGGTCAAGTGTATGGGAATGTTGGAGCGTGTTTCCCGCAGTAGGGGTGTTGGCGATGTGAGGGACTTTAGAAGGGTGCACGGGAGCGGAACTGGTGGAAATGTGCAAACTGTGGTTGAATCGCTTGGAGTAAGAGAGGTAGAAAATCTGAACGAGTTTGAGACTGGATCCTGGCTCTTATAAGTAAACCAACTATGTTTTCAACTTCTCAACGGGCTCTTTGCATATGCAAGAAGCAAATTCCTAACACCCTAGTTCCCTAGGGACAAAGCGCGTCATCATTTCTACAATCATAACTTTGCTATCCAAACGGAAAGAACGAGAATCTTAGCAGAGTCTCACCTCCGTCCCTGACTTATTTTATGGCCTGATAATATCTTCAAAAGATACCTCTCCAGTTGATAAGCTTCTCACTAACTATGTTTTTCGTTGTGCAGAAGCCTTCAGTCAACTAAATTTGGCCCCTTATATCAAAACAGGATCTTATGGAACTAAAAGAACAAGGAGAGTAGGATGTACGCAGTCTCCAGGGCCCGGATTCCACATAGCTCTTCTCCTGACTCTTCTCTCAATCTACAACCGATGTACTCCCATAACCATCCATTCCAAGTAGAATCCCCAACAGACTCGCCAGAACTCTACTGGAACGGACGCCCGAGTTCCAGTCCCCTCTCCCTGGTCCTCAATTCCCACCCGCCGTTCCGGGTCCATTCCCCTCTCTCATTGCCAGCGTCCTCGGACAGCGGAGCGCATAAAATGAAAGATGACTTGGCGGGAGATTCCCCAACTCCCTGGCCAGTTGTGCCGCGGAACGTCCGGCGAACAAAGGGTCCAAGACGCTTAATCAAATCCCCATCTCCCTCACTGCACGTCCCACTATCAAGGCCACCACAGTCCTGTAATTAGCTCTATAAGTCACTGGGTGTCAAGAGCTTCTTCACCTTCGCGATCCTAGCGGACCCGACGCGCTTCCTGCAGAACGGAGTAGTTAGCGCGTCCCGAGAACTCGTTAAGAGTCGGATTTCGCGCGCGGAGTAACGCCAGGCCGCTCAGACATGCGCTTGTTGACCGGCGGGGGCTTTCAGGCGCGTTGGAATGGATGATTGACATGCAACAGGGAGAGCTTTTGCCGAGCCGAGCATCCATATGCGAGTGTGGTCCGACAAGCAGCTCCTGTCACTGGGATGGCGCCGGCTGTTCCTAGGGAGTTTGTTTGCGAAATCTTGCAGAGGGAGAGAGTGGAAGTTGCGAAATAGTGCCGGCGTGGCTCTACTTATCTATGGATCTATTTCCGATAGCGGAGTGGAGTTTTATATCTCTAATAGTGAGTACGGTAGGTTAGGATATTTCCTCCTTCTTGGTATACGCTGCTAAATGGAATATGGAATGAACTGTGCGAAACGTACATCGCATATCACGAATATCATAAGTTGAACCCCCCCCCCTTTTCCCTTGCTCCTGCTTTTCCTGATGCATTGTTTTCGACATATAGAGGCCGGCAGATCGAATTTCGAACAAACAGTTTACGAAATTTGCAAATTTCGCAATCTCTCGGACATGCAAGATTGCGAAATGAAGTGCCCAAGTGGCTCAATTCAGGAATCTATTTCGAGAGCCTTTCTCGAGAGGGAAAGCTGTTTTGAGATGCGGCAAAGAATCAAGTTTCAACGATTTTAGGTCTAAAAATGGGTGTGATATTTATCTTTCCAATTGTCGGCTAGCAGGGCGATTGGCGATTGCGTAAATAGTTGAGTTCCTGAGGTGCCCAATTCTTGGGTCAGAGAGAAATGCTTCTCTAGCAAAAAATTGTTTCCTTCTCTAGCAAAAAATTGGTCATTCTACGGGGAGGGTATAGGGGATGACAACAGTGTAAGGACTCACGAATTGGAGGATTCGCAGATATTAGTGTTTCAAGCTTAAAAATCCATGGCATAATTAACTCAAAGGTCAAAGGTAAAGGGCAAACGTCTACCTCTTGTCTCTACAGTCACCTTCCGTGCCAGGATGCTTCTCACCTGAGATTCACCACATTTAAACTAATAACACCCCATAACACCATCAAAACTAACCACCTACCTGAAGCAGAGTCATTCCCAGCTCCTTGGCCAGACGCTCCTTCTGCGGTCTGCTCGGATACAGGTTCTTGCCGTTCTCCTCCAGCCAGAGCTCGAGTCGCTTCGCCTGCGCGTGCAGCTTCGCCTTCTCGTCGGCGGCGCTGGACGTGCTCGCGTCACTGTCTTCCATATGCTTCCCAGCCCCTTGCTTGGCCACTTTCGCGTCGACTCTCGGCGTCGGGTCCAGCGGTGCCGGGTCTTCCGGCGTGCAATCCACAATGACCATTCTGGCTCTGAAATACGGCGGCGTCGTCATGGATCCGCGGAGGCGCGCCGAGACAAAGGGACGTTAATTGGCGAGCACCTGCTTCCCGCGGACACGTGTCATGCCGACGGATGTTACAAGCGAAGATTGCGGCGCAGTGCTAAGGGCCGCTTGGTCACGGAGAGGCGGATGAGGCGCGCGAGAACACGCGTAATTAGAGAAGGCTGGCCGGGTGCTGAGTGTAATTGATGGCGTGGAGTCCGAGGAAAAATATGGACGCGCGTAAACAAACCGAGGAGACGTGGTGTGGAGCGGAGGAGAAGGAACAAAACGTAATGTGGAGTCCCAGCTATAGTCATGGAAAGCATTAAGACTTTGTGTTAAGATATGTATCAGATCGGAAGCTTGGAAACTTTTTGAGTACATGGAATACGTGAATTGTACTGAAGCCCCCTCAATCGGTCTTGAAACAATCTGTAGACGGTAAATTGCCTAGCTCGTGATTATAATTTTTTCTACCCCTTAAGCCTGAAGGATGGGTCTCATTTCAGGAATTTAAACAATGAAGTCATAGAATCCTTAACTTGCACGTTTACAATCCAAGAATTCGCATGAATTCCTGGTTAAATAAAGGGTCCTTGTTTTGTCGACAAATATTGCATATCGTGCCAGGACCAAGCCTACGTACGCGTCGAAATAGCGCAAAGATTTCATCACCGCTTCCTATCCAAACAGCAAATACTCTCCTCCTACCGACGGGACAAAGCGTTTCGAAACAATAAACAGACGGAAGACAGACAGTCTCTGTCTCGTTCCAGACGGACGTGGGAGTCGTGCAAGCGTCTTTCAATTTCATCGCTGTCTGGGAACGACCAGACACCAGTGCCATTCGGAATGATGTCTGTCCGCGCACAGCCGCTTTCATTCCAGCGCTTTGGATGGGCGAAGAGCGGTGCAGCAAACATAAATAAGGAAGAACCAGACAAGGATTGGGCCATAAAAAGTAGTTTTATGTCGCACAGCGACGCAATGATGGCCAGTCGATCATAAAAGACCGAGCCTGACAGATGCCGTAAGTGCAGAGAGATCATTCTACATAGAAAAAGTGATCTAAATCGTCATTCGCTCCGTGACTAACGATTAGCATGTTCTGGAACATCCCTACCCTCGCTCAGGTGCACAGGTATTCACAGAATAACTAAGAAAAGAGCATAAGAAGTGATTTCATATCGCATAGAGGGACGATGGTCGATCATCCCTAACAGATGATGCAATCAAACAAAGATGACTCTACACATCATAGCCACTTAACGAGGAGCAAAATGAATCGTCACCCTGCAGATCCCTCCATGACTAACGCTCATAACATTCCGGAACATCACGTGCACACATATCACCGCCTATTCACAGGAGCGCATCCTCAAAGCCGATTACAAACACGTGACGTCGTCGCGCTGCAAAATCCCCGCGCGCTCACAAGCCGCGTAATGACCAGCCTCTCGCTCGCCGGGACTCCGTTCGCGCCTCCGTTACATAATTGCGACGTCGCCCGAGCACCGCTGCCGTGTTTATGGCTCCTCCGCTGGCGTGCTCAATTACAGAGAGTCGCGCAGCGCGAAACTCGATCTGTATATCCCCTCAACGGCACTCGGAGCGCGGCTACTAATAATAGCGGCTGCGGACGCTGTCACCGTGGCCGACGTGCCGCCGGAGCCCCCAATTCCCGCATCGATTTGCGGCTGCGACGGCAGCGGCGGTCGTAGTAGCCCCCGCCGGGTGTCGCGTTGTTTATTTCGCCGAAAGCCGCCACTCGCACGTCACTCGAAGGAGCGCGCGAGAGGAGGAGGCCTGGATTCCGGCGACGGCGACGTGTTTATGTTTACACGCGGCACTTTGAACCCCGGTTGGACGGACGACGGATCTACGGTAGTAACCACTCGCTCGCACCCTGTGAATCACCCTTTGACGAGCGGGTAGAGTTTGTGTGCGGCGACGTGATTTGTGTGTGCGCTGGACGGGCGGCGGAAGGATGAGCACACGGAGCGGACGACAAATATGAAAAATGCATTAGCTGGCTAGTGGAAGGGTGTGGCGGCAGCAGGGGTAGTGGAGTTGGCGGCTAGGGCCACGTCAGCCGAAGTCATCAAAGGGCGCCGTTTGCGTCAGCGGTGGTCTTGGAGCCGTCGCTGCGAATAGACGCGTGGAACGACGGCTTAAAAGGTTAGCGCGGAGAAGACCGTGTGTGTGTGCAGCCGGTGGGGTACTGTAGCGCGGGAAAGGTCGGGAGCGGAGGGAGGACGAAAGACCGATTTCTAAGGGCGAAGAATAGATCAGACGCGAAGTCGCGTGAGTCAGGCGTACTGTATGTGGCAGGGACTATTAAAATAGGCGAAGGGGGGAAGGAAGCTGGGTGAACCTTGAGAAGTAGATTGGAAGTGAGTGTTTGGCTGAAAACAATGCTTCTCACTAACCTTTTAGGGAAATAGGGGCCTCTAAAAGGAAGGAAATTCCTAAGGGCCCAAGGTATAATTTCGTAGAGCGCAAATCCTTTTCGTTGACCTTTTGAAAATGGAAAGCGATTATTTTTAGTACTAGAGACCTCTCTAATCCAGCAGGAAGCGCGTACCACTTGTACCAGTGCGTTTTAATTGCATATTGTACCCAGAAGTTTCTAGAGTTCCGTTCAAAGGTTTTCGAGTCCCTTGTGACTAGGACTACAATTATACCTCCTGAGAAGGCCTAAAAATGGAGGGGGCATGAATATCAGAGGTGAAAATATCGTAGTGGTCGTAAGGCGATGCATGACTCATGTGATTCACAAGCGCCAAACCTATAAAGGAGGCCCCAGAATGCACCCAAACAGCTGCAGCATTCTGCTTCCAAAATCGATGTGCATTTAAGTGCTAGAGTCCTTTATCATTCTAGAGTGTGTTGCCCTTAAAGTGCTTTAGAGACTGACCGGATCAAAATACAAAACTATAAAGCTGGTACCGACCGACGAAACTGGAACTTTAGAGATTTAGCTGAACCGGCCCTTGGACCAGTAAACGTAGAGGACAGAAGTTGCTATTCGGCTACACTGTACCCATAGCAGCCAAGAACGGCCCAGGGAAAGCAGACCTATAAACAACTGCCTGTAGACCTTTTCGAGTAAATCCTTTTACTGGAAGTCCCTTACAGTACTTATATCAAGAGGTACATATCTTTAGGCGTGTACCGGACCTTATAAGGCCCAGCATTATGAATAGGCTACAGCAGATAGTGCTGCCACAGAATAAATGTCACATGGCCAGGAACAGTGATGGTAAAAGACGTTTATAACTGCAGATAAATACACGTCAAACGAACAGAACCATCGAGGAATGCACCCGCAGAACAGCGGCTAGTCACTCCGCCGCACAGGAGTACACCCTCCGGCATGTCCGTGTCACGGAGAGCACAAAAAGCGGCGGCGGACTCCGCGGAAGCAGCCGGTACCGGAGGCGCAGGGTCCACGTGCAGCGCTGCAGATCCGCGGGCGACCGACCACCAGCGAGCACAAGAAAACGAACAACAAAGTGAGTCGAGAGCGTCGTCGAGTTGGCAAGCAACTTCGCCTCCAACGCCGACGTCGACGACGGCGAGCGGACCCGCGATGAAACGCTTCGGCCTTGATTTCGCAAACGCCAACGACCCTGGCGCCGAAGGCTAGAAAGAAGCGCCAAAACAAAGATCTCGCGCGATTCAGCTGTAATGCGCGCGAGATGGAGAAGGTGCGGGGACGCGATACAAATACGGGGATGAGTGCTGCTGCGAGCATCCACGCAGCCGCTCGCTGACTGGACACGGCCAGCTGGCTGGCGCTTTCGGCGACGTGGCGACCGCCGCCGCCGTCGTCGCCGCTGCATGTACCCTAGCCATGGACGCGCGCGCGATTCAGACAACACACTGCCCCTCGCTCGCCTTCTTCGCCGTCGTCGTCGTCGTCGCCGCCGCCGCTCCCAGGAGAAGCGCAAGTGCAGTCGCATCAATAACTAAACATGTTCTCTTCGCCGGGCTCCTTCGTCGTTCCACCGCCACCGTAGGAACGGGAAAGTGCACCGGCGATAACGACGTCTCCGCGCGCGGATCACCTGACTCCGACTCCGCCGGCACACATGACAACGTCGCCGTTGAATATTCATGCACTTTGGGCGCCGCGCAGATGCGACGGCACGACAACAGGCTTTGTGTCCGTGGCGGCGGAACCCATTCCACGGCGGACGGTGTGGCGCCAGATGGACCGTCGGCGGGGAAGCGCCAAAACATGTACTTGGAGATCATATGTTTTGTGTGTGGAGGCCTGGAGACGCGTCAGCTGATGGGTCGGGACACAAAGTGATGTTTGTTTTGGAGTGGTGCCTTTTTCGTGCAAAGGTGCAAAGGAGATTCCTCGCGACTCCAAGTGCGATGTAGGAGGGTGGTTGTTCTTAAAAAATATTCTAGCACTCTTGCAGCCCTTTTCTCGAGAATTACCGTGGAAACTGATATTGCTGGATAGCTATTGTATTCCAGAGTTACTGTAGAATGAGACTTGGGAACAAATTGAACTTGGCTGGGGGTTTAAAAACGTTTTGTAGGCATTTCTATGTATCGAAGATACATATTTCTTGGCGGAAATGTATGCTTCTAATAAAAAGGCCGCCGTTTTCGTGGAAATTCATTTTTCATACAGTATAAAAGGTTGGTTTTCATATTGTACGGTTGTTTTGGGACCCTTCTGGTTTAGCATTGTCTTTAGAGTCATTTTGAGCACCAGAAGAAATAGAATCGAAACTCTTTTGGTTACTGATTACTCTCGAAAGAGAAGCTCTCCCATTTTGGGGCCCTGTTCTACTCTACTCTGCTCGTCCTCGTCCCTATGTAGCAAACATTGTTTCCACACATTTCCCTACAAAAGTGTCTCCCGTGGAATTCTCAATGACGACTGCTGTAAGAGAGAGCGCTTCTTCAACATACCATCTCGCAGACGGACCGCTACATCTGATCTCCAAGATAAGAGCACGGCACCGGTAAAAAAAGTGTTCTTTGGCGTGTTTATGGTTCAGCGTTAGAGACTTAACGCGATGACTTGCACTTTTTCGCTTCGCCTTTGGTTTCTGACCCACCTAACCAACGCGAAAGAACGGTGTAGCAGATTTTCCAGCATTCCAGTACCACGCATTCGGTTTTCAACACGCCTACCGTATACCCTCCCAGGTGAACACTTTCACACCATTGCTTTTCGCACCCAGGCGTTCCGCTTATTGGCAGCTTTTAGCGAGTGGGCTGCGTAAACGCGTGGCTGACACGGGGCGTTTCTGGAAATTTCCTTTTAAGAACGGAAAAAGGTGTTCTTTGGTATCGTGCGCTTTTCAGATGACCTTAATGGATGGTTTGCCCTTTTCGGTTTCGTTTTTGGTTTCTAAACATGAACCTGCCGCTCTGCCTGCGAGAAGGCACGCATCCGCACACAAACAACGAAAAAAACGAGAGAATTAACTCACGAATTCACAACCTGTAGCGGAAGAAGATGACTCAGAGAGACACGTTTACCTGAGGTGGTGCGAAGCGATACAATATGGGGCGATTTCATGCCTCGTCAGCAGAATTTTGCAGACAGAACGACGCCTAAAGGGGGGACGTCCTAAAAGAGGGGTTGCACAATTTAATCAGCCCTAATGACATGGAACAAAACATAACACTTTAAAAACAGGTGACGTGAACCGAAATAACCTGGTTGAGTCACAAAAAACACCGACTCTTTGCCAAAGACGATCGCTGAGCATGACGCGACGTATCACTTAAAGACAAAAGATTGTGTCCCATCGCCTGCCGTTGTAAATATTTAAAGACTCCGGTTTACATTACACCAGATCGCATGTCACATTTGAAAGTGCAAAACAACAAACGACCCGAGGAAATTAGAATGACTTGGGGGAGACGGACTGCGTAGATCCGTCTCAGATGGAGGAGCCGTGTGTCTACTGGAGCAGAGTGTCTAGACAAAATACAGTCTTCCGTGCTAGGAGCAGAACCGTCTCAGACACTAGCGTGTCTAGACAAGCGAGGTAGACGCAACAGTATTTAGTGCGAGTCTCATGTGGGAAATACAGGAAGAAGATGTCTTTATGAGGGAGCTACTGGAGTGTGGTTCTATTGGCATGGCCCGGATCTTCAATAAATTTCCATCAAAAGGATACAAGGATTACGGTAGCAGGTTAAAGACTCAAACTACGCTTCTACAAAACGTCTCTGCGCCGCATAAAGGACTTTTTAATCATACAAGGTTATGGTTGCCAAGAAGATCTATCGAAAGACTCAATCAGAGACAGCACCTTCTCAGGAAGAATCTTCTAGACTGTCTACAGATGCAATAGACGCCACACTCGCACCATTGTTGTGACTCCTATGGGAAATCAATGCCTCCGAACAGCAACCCCGTCCACCCGTTACGCCTCCGAAAAAACCGAATGTTTTTTGGTGCCCGAATCGGCTCTGCGCGCCAATCTGTCCTCTAATGCGCGACAAACGGTGGCGAAGGGCGCGTCGCCACCAAATAACCTTGACAACGTCGACGGACCATTTTCGCGCGCGGTCGTTTTTCCCAGATGCTCAGCGAACGACGGAGGAGGTCGTCGCTCCGAAGCGAGAAGGAGAGAGAAAGTGAGACACTTCATATAACCGAAAATTAACAACGGAACAGAGAGGAGAGATGGCGGTGCCCAACGGGTTACTGTAGCACCGCGTCGATCAGTTTGATCTGATCACGCCACAGGAACTCTACACGGGGGTCGGCATCGTGCAACTTACAGACGCGCTGTCGACGCAACTCCTGGAGGATTTGGCGCTCGGCTGTGTTGACCACTTGGGGCGCGACTTCTTCTGGGAGCTTTCGTCTAAAGCGAAGTGTAAACACGGCTAATGAGGGCGTCACCACACCTTCTCTTCTCGGCGGTCAGGAGCTCGGCGACGCTGAGAGTGAGGTCTTCGCACAGGGAGTGCTCCTCGATGATCGTCAGCAGGGAGCCTTCGATGACTGGGGCCATCAGCTGCAGGGTCTTCCTGTCGATAAGCTCTAGGGTTATTGCCGCTTCGGTGAGTTCCGCTGAAAGATAGAGGGGGTTAATTAACTGGCGCTGGGTGGGCGAAGATTAAGGAAGCATGTTGCGGGTCTTGGCCGTCGATGAGCCCTGCTTTGAGGGAAATGTGACCACGGGATGTTTCTACTTGAGTGCCCTTGGCAAGGCCACCCGACTATAAACGTTTTAAAAGCTGTAGGCGACACCGTTCTACGCGCCGTATCCCTATTGGTTCCTGGAAAGAGCGCTTCTTTCTTCCGGGTACGGCTACTGAAAACGGCTTCGATTCATGCCTCTCAGCTATCTATGTACCTGTCCCATGAAGCCATAAACATGACGCAATTGGTGTTTGAATACCGTCCTGGTGCATGAGCAATTTCTCGCGTCACGTCGGCAAAACAAGTAGGATTCACAACGGTCTTATGACAATGCGACTCGGCTATAGGGAGCGCAGGAAAATATTATCGCTGGGTGACAAAGCGTTACCCGGTAAAGTGGAACGAGAATAGAATGTGAGGTAAATGAATAGGGAAAGCTATCAGGCTCCCTCATTCAAAGCTTCTAGGCAGGGCATGTGCCTTAGGAAAGATCTATGTGGACCAACCCTCATAGAGCTGGAGAGCCAAGGAAATTGTCTTTAACTACTGGAAAATGCAGTCCTCCCACGCCAACAAGATCTTTGTCACATTGAATCACAAAACGCTGTCAGTCTTACTGTAGGATACTGTAGCATTGATTAAACTATTGTTGACTCTACCTGGCTCGATTTCCACGAATGAGTTGTGCTTGTTGTCCGGAAACACGAATCCGTGCTTCATCCAGAGTTCGAGATTGTTTAGCTTGAATCCGTAATCCACGAAGAGCTCCGCTCCTTCCGCTACTTCTGCGTCCCCTGCTATCCTGACGATGTGATGCCGTGGGTTATTGGAGGAGAGGGTGAGTGCGTTGGGATCCTGAGAGCTGTTGACCATGTCGATCAGGGGAAGGAGCTCCTCGCCCATGGAGGGGTCGCCGAAGGAGCGACTGTTCATGACGTTGTTGGCCCAGAGGAACTCGTCCTTCTTGAGATCCGTAATCAAGGTCTTTATCTGTAATGCAGAACCTTACGATCCATTTCAAACCGACTCAGTTTACCTTCTTGAAGAGGCCGTTAATCCCTTCACAACGCTGCTTGTAGGCCTGTCGAGAATCGGCTGGAAGATCGTCCAAGTCGATGTCCATAGGAGCTGTGTAGAACTTCAGTGGCAGGATATCGAAGTAGGGAGCGTAGAAAGAGTCCTTCCCCTTTCGCTTCTCCAGGCATACATAGAGGATCATCCTCTCCCTGTCGTTGAAGGGGACCTCCGCCTTGGAGAGAAGCTCAGAGCACTGGGCATCGTCCAGAGCCGACTGCGGAGAGATGGTCAGCTTGTGGGGGATCTAAAACGACACTTGAACAACCGTATACTCGCTGAAGGCCGCACCTACGCTGAGGACGATCTGGTTCGGCTTCAGGTGATCCTTGGCGAAGACGCCGAACCCGCACTCGCGATTCACGAAGCGCACCTCCACAGCGTCGCTTACGGTGGCGCCGTTGTCGCTGAGCCACGTGAAGAAGGCGGCGAACTTCGCCTGCGACGCCTTCGGGATGCTCGTGGCCATGCTGCTGGAAAGAGGGAATTATCAAATCCATTTCAAGCGATCTTGTTTGTTTGGCAATAACATGTGATATTTCTCTTTGGAGACTGAGTTTCGTGCCGGGACCCTGTGTGATTAAAGAATAGGGAGACGTTCGGAGCTGGGGGCAAGGTCAGTGTAAGCAGCGGAGACAACCCTACTGAATACTAGGACGGCCTGGGAAGCATTGTAAGGAGGCCATTCCTCGATACTGAAACTCCCAGGTTCAGAGAGCGGAAATCGGTCGAAATCTTATGAACTCCGAAAAGCTCGTCTCCAGCAAGAAGGGGCTGAAGTGAACTTACCAGGCGATTAAAAGCTGGTGAGAAACGATTAAAAGTGAACAATGGTTTAAGAATGAAATTCAAAGTGCTGAGTTAAGCATAATTTGATAGATTACGATCTCAAGTCCGAGAGCCTTACATGTCAAGAGCGGCGATCTTTGTTATCGCGGAGAATCTGTATTCGCGACGAGTCGTCTTCGGTAATTCTTGGAGTTTTCCGCAAGATCGATGCCTCTGCTGACAGTTCAAGGCCAGTACACCTGAGGGGTCTCTGTCCATTTGAAATCAGCAAAGAGCCCCGAGGTGAGTGGTCTCCTCTTTGGAGTTCTCCCTCGGACGATGGACGTCGATACCTTCTGAGCTTCGCATACAATTTAAGGTAAGGCTTGTGACCTGTCATTCCTTTCGTATGAGATACCTTCCTCTCCCTTCTTCTCCTCTCCACGTCGACTTTCAGATGGAAACTAAAGACCTCCCTCCGCCACTGTATTCCAGTGGAAGTTCTCGCCAGTTGCGATAGAAGCTCGCTTGTTCACCCTTGCGGTGTTGTTTGCCATAGCATGCCAAGGAAAATGCTGTACACCTTGTCGGCGAAAGAGAGCTTTCAAGGAGAACTACCACACCAGCTCCTTGTTCCCTAGGACGACTCACTATTGAACGAACGATTGCAGTGGAACCACCAGCATTGTGTACACATGCGTCGTTCACTATTGAAGGAACAATTACAGTGGAGATCGCCTACGTCGCTGGACGCCTTATGTCATCCACTGCACCCATAAACTCTTCATCTTGTCCCTTTTCAGCTTAATAAATAGATAGAAGTGTGGTCGCGAAAGTTCTAAGTGTCTTCGTCGCTTTTTACCGGGAGGTCGCACTTGAAAATAGGCAAGAAGTACTTCGAACATAAGTTCACTTCCTCTCAACGTAACAAAGTCGCAAAACAAATCAACAAACAAACAAGGACACTCAAAAGAAGAGCCGCTTCCTCGCGGCCTACAGCTTTCCCAGCACAGCGTCGATGAGCTCGATCTGGTCGTTCCACAGGAACGCCATCTCTTCTGCGGCCTTGTCCCTTCGTTGTTCGCGACTGTCTCTCAGGTTCTTGAAGAACGACTTCTTCAGCTTTCTCAAGGACAAGCTAAAAACGTAAGAAAGGATCTGGAAGAAGACCTCAATGGACCTACTCGCTTGCTTTCGATATCTTCTTGAAGCACTTCTCCATTGCGGCGCTTGTCCGCCTGTTTTCGATGATACAGAAGAGTCCATCAGGAATCTCGATGTTTCCCAGATTCATCGATTTAAGAAGTGATCTTACTTCATCTGAAAACATTTTGGGATTACGGTAGGACCAAGTCGTAACTTACCTGCTTCAATGGCCATCCCCGTATTGTTCTCGTTGTTTTCGAATGTAAAGCCGTGCTTGAACCACAAACATACGTTGTTCAACGAATTGTCGTAGCTGATGCACAGCTCATCTCCCTTCTTGACATCTGCGGTGATAATGCCCAAGTTGTAGTATTTGCGTTCCCGTTCGGTCTTCGTGGAGCATTGTGTTTTCAGGGAGACCTAAAAAAGTCGGAAATGAGTTTCGGAAAGCCACATTCGGAGCTTCTCGAACAAGACTAGGAATTGAGCTCACCTTTGGTTCTTGTGACGCGTTAAACAAATCGGCTACGGGCTGTAAGGTCACATTATCGTTGTCAATCAGCGACCGGCTGTGGACAATATTGTAGGCCCACTCGATCTCTTCTTCATTGAAAGGAAAGCTCTTGGCGTTGTTGCTTATCTATAAAGAGCCGAATGATATACTCTTGAGGAGATAACGCACATTTTGGAGAGATCTTCTCTTGGATATGCAGTCCACGACGTACTCCTTACGCATGTCGACTGGGAACTCGGTCAGATCGACGTTCGTCCGACCGAGGGTGAGCTTCTCCGGTAGGTAGTCAACATACGGCCAGAATGTAGAGGTTTCTCCTTTGCACTTCTCGACGCACAGGGCTAGTATCACCAGCTCTGTGTTGGTTAAACGGTCGCTGTATCTAAATTTGCTCGTGCTTATGTGACACCGGAGATCAGCTTACTGTGCAACTTCTTGGAAATACGGATCATTCTTGATGTTGTCCGAAGATATCTCGATGCAGAGGGGGGTCTAAATATTTAATGTCAAGAAATCCACTGATCTCCCACCGAAAACATGACATTAACATTGTTCTCATCGGAGGCGTTCATGTCTTCCAGCGCTACGGCTCCATACCCTTTGCTCTCGTTTATCAGTTGGAACTCAAATGTAGGATCCAGTTCGGCACCCTTCGATTTGGCCCAATCGATGAGCGCTTTCAGCTTTGCTTTACACATCTGAAGCAGTATGAGGACACGTTTAGGCGGAGACGGATACATTGTTCACGTTGTTCCTTGCATAGAATTCCCAGGGACACAAAATCAGAAGGATGATAGCTCAACAATCCGCTGTGGAACCATCAGAACATGGTCAGCTGTTAGACCCTTCGCGATTCTGTGGCATTCGTTCATATAAACGAAGCCCTTGGAGACTAAGGAATACAGTCCGTGGAGCTTCAGAAGTCTGTGGAGCTTAGAAAAGCAGAATTTTGCGAAATGCGATGCCAGGAGTGTTACAAAAGCGTTTTCCCTAAGCTTTATCATTTATAAGCAAAATAACCCCTGGGTTTTTGGTATGGTTGCAAATCCAGCTTCCGGGTGTTATTTATTGGGATGAAACATACTATAAAACTGATCGAGAAAACGTTCAGCAAAAACCTCGGACAAAGACTGCGGACCACAAGGAGACAGTGCGCAGGAGACACCCGCCACTCCGACGAACAAAGTGCATGAGTCCTTTTTACCTAAAAGTCGCGATCTTTGTCTAGACTGGTCTGCTGTCTGTTGTCTTCTTCTGACCTTGCTACCTGCAAAAAGCAGACATTTGCAAACTCGGAGTGAATTCACACAAATTCCACACTTGGATCAAGCCCGTTCACAAGCACGATTGAATCAAAAGCAGTCTCCATCCGCAAATGGGCTCCCACGACGATCGACCTGAACCGGTGCGCGTTGATACAGTTCTCGATAAAGTTATGGAAGCCGCGCTTTTCCTCTGTTTTTGTCTCTATTACTTTCACAGCGCCTCTTCCGCGACCTATCGATCGTACAGTTGGCACGCCGCAGGGTCAGATGGGCGAACATCGCTCCTTGTCCTCGTTCGCACCGCTTTCTGGAGACGCGACCATTTTGGATGTCATCTTTGGTCACACTCTGCAAGCGTCGCTGCTTGTCTTTGCGCGGTGACCAGTTTACGTTTGGAAAGGACACTTTTCTAATCACCAGTTGTTTTTCAGATGTCCCTGCACGAACGTTTCTCGCGCATGAAGTCGGTCGTCGAGCGGCCGCCAGTTCGCAGCGCCCCCGTCTTCAACGGGAACGCGCACATGGACGTGGACCTGCGCGAAGAACCAGCCCTCAACCCGAGGGGCCGCTCCTTCCTCTACGACGACTACATGGACAACGACCTGAACAGCGACGGACTTACTCCGCAGGCTCAGGCTCGCATCACCACGGAGCGCGAGCAACTCCGCATGCAGAGCTCCCGTGCCAGCTACTCGGGACACGTGGGACCCTCCCGTCCCCGTGTCATGATCAATCGTGTCGCCCCGAGGGGATACGTTGATCTCGACAACACGGATGGTGGCGACGCCTACTACGACGACGTTCCCCAGGACGTGGAGTACGTGATGGAGGAACGTCCGCGCATCAGGACTCGCTACGTCGACGTGGTCCGTCCTCGGCCTAGACCCCGTCAGGTGGTCACTGAAGTGGTTGAGGTCGTCCGTCCACAGAAGCCCCGATTCATCAGTCGCGAGAAGGTAATTTTTTGCCGTGTTTGTCAAAATATTCCACGAAATATTGCCACAATCTAGTAACTGGAGGTTTCCTCACTCTTTGCTAGATTGACAACTTACTCATTGACTGCCTTCAGATCATCCAACACAAGCAACGCAGTGTGCCCATCGAACAACGTCTCAGTGTCGTCAAGAAGCCCATGTCCAAGCGCATCGCTCCTGTCGTGAAGATCTCTGCCGCCAGAAGCTCCACTTTCGTCAAGAAGTCCTCCGTGCCGATGAAGGCGAACAGCGGTCGGATCATTAAGAAGAAGATGCCACCAAAGCCGGCGCCAAAGTCGAAGACGGTCCAGAAGAAGAAGCCATTGTCCAAGGAGGAACTCGACAAGGAGCTAGAGGAATACATGCGCAAGAGCAATCATCCCCGCATCGATGTCTCCGACCTCAAGTGATTGTGCTGAAAACCGTGATCTTCATTACTACTTCTTAATGATAACTTTTTGTTAACTGCCCCAACACATTCGGACCGTAATTATAGAATGACGTCAGATACACTATTTCCGAACTCTACGGACATTGTTTGTGTTATTTGGTACAGTTCAGAGTCGTTCATTCCTTCGATTTTGTTCACGTAGGCGTTTCCATTATTACTTTCCATTTGTTCAGGGGCACACAGGGTTATTTCGGTATCCTTTCATCTTTTATTGGCATCACATGCCATTCAAGAAGATACTCTTCATAGAAACCCTTTGAGGGTCGGTTTCGCTTGATTGTGAGACGTAAGATCGCCGTACTTTTGAGGTTGGTGGTCACATTTCGCGTGTGCTTTTCTTCTCCATTTTGCTCAGCGCACTTTGAAATAGTCATATCCTTTCCAGTGCATGATGGTGTGCGCGACGACGCCTTCTGGCTCCGGCCACTTCGCGGAGGCCGAAGCCCTTGTATATAACTTCGTGAAGAGGAAGAAGCCGGAGCTTCTACTGGAGATGTTCGGCAAGAAGCGCTGCCAGGAGCTCGAGGAGCGGGACGTGAGTCTTCGGTTACCTTCTGGCTTTGACTTCGGTGGTTCAGCACCTCTACGATCGGAATACGCTTCTGTCCATGCTGAAGGGAGTTAAGCGACGCTTGTCAGTGGTTAAGAAAGATTCTTCTAAGAACGGGGAGCAGAAGAATATCTCGAATGCTCGAGTGAAGGAGAATGACGACATCTCGAGCAAGGATTTCGCCCCATTCCAAAGCAACAATGCTGCAATCCCTGGGAGAAATACAGCAAGAATCACTCCGGAGCTAGCAGTCTTCAACTACTTCCACGAACGACAACAAGAAGGAGCGCTAAAGCTACTGTTCAATGATGAGAAGCGAGAGGGTTACGGTAGGAAGGTAGAGAATATGGGTATCTGGATGCCGCCAGTAAGGAGGATGTACGCCCACTATCGCTTCAATGAGTTGAAGAAGGAAAATCGTCAAACCATGGAAATCTGGAAGGTAAATTTGACTCCAAGGACCGCTGTGGTCATCAATATGTTTAGTGTGAATTGTGCAAGAAGGAAATTAAGGCACAGGGGAGCGGACTCGATTTGCTCGAGCATTTAGGAATCCATGAAAACATTCCATCTTCTTGCATCATCGAAGGATGCGACGCTACTTCAAGAAGACCGAACTCGTTAGCCGAACATTTGAGAGTGCGAATACACACTCAGTCTGACATAACTGATCCTGAGATTATTTTAGAAAAAACACGTGCTTCCGAGTACTTCGTTGAATTCCGAGCAATACTACGCCCTGAAAAAAGTTCAGAAGCGGTTTCGCAAAAAGGCCGAAGTGTTTCGCGACAAGTACTTTCCCCCTGAAGCGTTCATCGAGTTTAATGACACTACGCGACGTAAAACCAGTCATTTTGAAGATTCAAAGTGCGGAAAGTGTGGAGAAACTGTGAAGAGCGTTACGTCTCGGAGAAAACATGTAGCGGACCACTTGAAGCTGAACTACGAATGCGTGTTTGAAGGTTGCAGCTACAAACACGAACCTAATCGTTTATCGGCCCACTTCAGTGTATGTACCTTTCAGATTGTAATACACACTGTAATCTTGTTTTTCTCTTTAATTTTAGGGAAAACATAGAACAAAAGCCGGCGATCTTAACGAGGAGCAGCTGTTCAAGTACAAGCAGATGAAAGTGGATTTCGCAGAGGTTATGAGGAAGGAGGTGCCGAACTACTTCCCCTACAAGAACGATGTCCCAGAAGAGTTGCTTTTCTGATTAGGTTGTTCTTTTTGTTGATTTTTACTTTGTTATAATAGGTTTCGTCCCTATACATCGCTAGTAACAAACGATGAGCGATGATACCTTACGATGGCTGACTTACTAAACCTTGACAGCCGTGTGGCTTTTCCACTTTCAATAGCTCGGGTACCCGAACTGTCCATCGGAGAAAACGTCCGGGAATCGTCCGGTTACCATGACGATGACTCGGATCCAATGAATGGTCCAAAGGTTCACCAAAGCTGTAGGGTGTAAATCGAGTTTTATTCGACGAGCCCTTCTGGCTTCAGAGAGCTGAAACCGGTGATTGGAGTGGTTCCCCTGTAATCCTAAGATTGGTCCGATTAGCGTCGGTGGAGAAGCAAATCGGATCAGCAGCCTCACAAAGAAGACAGATTTTAACCATCGAGATTTTAATGATGTGGGCTGTAGAACCAAGTGGATCAGAGAGTGGATTAGCGATGAATAAGGGGCTTCAAACCGCGCGATGGAAATCCCCGTGCCGTGAGTTTCCGTCCATTCCTCCAAACCGAAAACGATAAGACGCCTATCCCTTGAAAGGATTACTGGGTCTTACTAGCGATGAGCCAGCACATGCACGGCTTATTGGTTGCGATATTTCACTAATCTGGAATTTTTAAGGCGATGATTAGAGTGGCTGGGTTTTAGCTGATTGCTTTGTGCACGCAGCTGGATTTACAAAGTTTGCACTTTGAGCGCCGCGATTAGGATGGAACCGTTCGAAGGCGAATTTCGAAAGCGATTATAGGCTTTGGTCGCTAGATGAGACGCCGCATGGAGGATTAGAACCCGCCTGGAATCCGCTTAGAATTTTGGGATTTCTCGCTGAGACAAAAAATATCAATTAGCTGTGACAGTGCCTCGTCTTCGGCGCAGAGATTTGCAATATTACACTGGATCACAATTTACAATCTCGTTATTGGGGCTCTCCAACAGTACTATCACCCTTCTAGGACTTGATCACTGGATCTAAACTTGATGAAGAGAAGAGAAAGAGAAGATGGTAGTACAAACACCAGATCTTCATTAGACACTTTGATCCGAACTAGAGGTCCTAACATTAATACATGTACGGACAATCACGGCCAAGCACTGCTTGGTAAGAGCTCTACCGACTTCAGCTCTTGAGTAGCCTTATCAAAAATGTGGTTAGGTCACAAAACAAAAGTCCCACGAGAGCTTTACCGGATGTGAGTCTGTTGTCCCCCGTATGAAAGTCTCTCTTTCGTAAGTGTATACCCTCTTATTTCATATTAACCATTATTACGGACACTTTCTGGTTTCCGAATATCAAGATGCTTGTTCTTTGTGAAAAACCTGTTGCAGAGATGGCAGTTATGGCCGATGCAAGCGAAGCGGACAGAGGTTGATGGACAGATAAAAGTAATAAGAACTGTGATACGGACTAAAACTGTGACAGAATAGGCCAGACCAGTTACTCTAATGCCACTCTACTTATGTACATTTACATGCTAATGAGCTATCATTGCTCCGTTGTCTTTCTGTGTTCCATCATCCTTTCAATCGACTTTTACCAACATTAGAACTGGTCCATATACATGTTATATACATATCAAGTGTATGTACACCGTATAACAAGCATTTTCCAATTAGCACACGTCGTAGAACAAATAGTATACAGCGGTCCCGGTCCGGGCCTCAACGACGCATGGCCGACAGCACTGCGTCGATGCTTCCTACGTCGTCCCGCCACAGAAACTCGTAGTCCTTGAGAACGGTATTGGCCTTCAGCTCCACGACCGAGCGGAATCTCCGCAGGATGCTGCAGATGGCCCGGTCCGTGCGGGCATCCAGTTGCTCCTTGGTGGCGGTGATGCTGCCGGAGCTGGAAGATGGACGTGTGACCTTAGGAAGGCACAAGAAGTTCTGCTTACACACTGTCCGCCGTGGTCAGCAAGAACTCGACGTTCTCCCGAAACCCGTCGCTGATCCTTCCGTTCCTCTTGGCGAACACCACCGGGTTCAGAGGGTTCTCGTGGATGTACGTGAGCACCGGGGGCGTTATGAGTCCATCCTTCATCATGTAGTCAAGAAGGAACGCTGAAAGATCCTTAGCTCTGGGACAAGAAGATAAGACCTACTCCATGGGATGCCTGCCTGGTTGAACGGGTTATTGTCGATGTGGAAGCCGAACATGAACCACAGGAGGGAGTTGTCCAGGCGCCCGTAGGTCACCGTGATCTCCTCGTCCTTGGGAATGCCCCGCGCGCTCATGATGGTGTACAAAGGGGGCGAGCTGGCGTCCATGCGGAACTGGTAGGTGTTCGGGTTCAGTGAGTGGTTCGCCATGTCCGCGAGAGGGACGATGCAGAGGTTCCCCTGTGCCTTGTAGCTGCGTGTGTGGACTGCGTTGTAGGCGAAGTCGAACTCGGATTGTGTGATGTCGGGACTGACCTCCTTGATCTGGAAAGATGAGATGTTCAGGTACTCTTAGCAAGGTTCCTAGAAGGGTCTGAAAGCTCTTTAGAAAGTGACTCATGAGTGTCATTAAAAAGGATGCTATTAAACGCTAACAAAGAGGATAACGTGACCATTGCCCCTACAGGGTCCGGGAGAAGACAGAAAAAGGTGTTGGTGTTCTTATAAGACTTTGAAGCTGCTTAGAAAGTGACTCATGGGTTAGGTATATCATCGACCGAGGATATCGTGATCATTTACCCTACAGGGCCCTGAAGACGTAGTTCGGCCTACCACCCAAAACCTAGAGTAAACCCAAATGAAACGCGCAGTGTGACCTTACTAAAGCGTGACTCTCCGCGATCCGTCGTCGCTCCACCTGCCAGAGCGGACGCATTACGGTAGGCAGGTCCTCCAGCGACATTCCTCCGTGCGTGATCAGCGGAGTCATCGAGCGGTCGTTGATCATGTCCAAGTAGGGCTTGTACGTCGACTTCGTGTTCAGCTTCTCGTTGATGTGGAAGAGCACGAGCTCGTCTCCGGGCTGCAGCTTCTTGTGCCTGAATCAGGGACTGACACTGTGGTAAGGGATGAGGCGCGTACTTGGTAAGCATCTCTCCGTAGGGAGCAATTTTCCGGATGTTTTCTCCGTTGAGTGTGATTGTGTCGGGAATCTAAAGACCTCCAGGGTAGAGCGGTAGAACCAAAACACTTCGATTTGCCATAACTGGGGCCTGGACTTGTATAGATCCGTGTATCTAGCTATCATTAGAGAGCGCAGACGATCATAGAAACTATTGCGTAAGCACCGAGACTTCACCGGGACCGAGAGTTTAGTGCTGTTTAGGGCTCCCGGATTCTCGGTCCTAGCTATCAGTAGAGAATAGTTGGTCACTAGATTTAAACTAGCTCACGTGAATGATCAGCTCGTTAGGAGCGATGGATTCCTTGGCGAAGAGGCCGTAGCCCCGTTCGGGGCCGATGTACTTCACGGCCACTTTCGGGTAGTACACTCCATGGCGGTCGAGCCACTTCAAGTAGCTCACCAGCTGCTCCTTCGACGCCGCCATGTTTCCTGAGGAAAACGGCCTGTAATGAGGTGGACTAGTAGGCGTGAACGGTCTAAGCAGTTGATCCCGATTAGAAGAGCTAATCACGGGGGAAACGGAGAAGAAGCCACGGCTAGGGTCGTCGAATACTAGACTTTGGATCAAATATCTGGGAAAGTCTACCCAGTCTACTAGAATCCCCTTGGAGCCTTTAGGGTAGGGTCTGGAAGTCTGAAAGTTTCCGGTGTCTCAAGTCTACTGTCTCAAGTCTACAACGACGGTCTACAATGGGGACGTGGGCCTACCAATCCCACCTCCGAGAGATAAGCTAATTAGCGCTGAAGAGGAACGGAGAATAAGTCACCATCCTTGGCCCGGCGCTCCTTGGCCACTACTTGACTGGCCGACTGCCGATTGGCAAATCCGTGCAATTAGTCGGAGTGGCGAGAGGCGGGCGCCTGGATTATCCTGCGGCCCTTATCGCGCGCTGAGCCGAGGAACGCGCCTGGATTACGGTAGGCGATTACCGTAATGCGATTGCTCTTCCGGGGTTGGACTTGGACAGTTTGACTGGGCGAATGTTGCAGAAGTCGGAGAGAAGGACTATCCTGTCTCGGCTCGTTTTTTTCCGAAATTCTATGTGCTTGATTCTCTAGATCTATACTTGGATCAAAGGTGAAACGAAGAAATCGCTGTCCTTCCACTCCTAGCAATATTCGGTGGCTTAACTCATTTACGGCTTCTTCATGATGCAATCTGACGCTCAGTTAATGAGCTTGCCTAAATAGTCTAAGCGATAAGGCAATCACACCAGTGAAAACCGGCGACACTCATCCAAACAGCAAAATTCACTTCTTCCCTTGTTCCAGGTTTCGGTGCCCAATAGTGAAAGAGGTTTATAAAAACGTTTTGCTGTAGGACATGTCCCCGAAGCACGCGACGGTGGCGCGGTGACCTTTGTCTCTTTGCTTTTGGAAGAACGTCATAGCTCTCGTAACTCAGCACTTGTCAGACCGTGGGTAAAAGAAGCCTAAGGTCGCAGGTTAGACGCCTGCTGGCGGCAAAGCTATGCTCACGTGCTCTTTCCCGTTTTCTCAAACACAGTAGTCTAGTCCAACTCATTCTCTTCTAACGGTAGCAGTGCAGACTGGAGACAGCGGAGGTCCGAGGCGTACTTACCCTTAGAATCGAATCATTGCGAGCAACAAAAGCATAGTCGACCGCACTTCGCCTGTTGATAAACATAAGTGATGGCTTTGTAGGCTGCAAAGGAAGCGAGACAAACGGTCTGTAGACAGAGGTTGGGATGCGCAGTCGGTCTACCAAGACCAGAGCTGACCAGTCAAATACCATGATCCCCCTCGGGGGCATCTCTTCCCACAAGCTCAGAAGGAGCAATAGTTTATAACAAGAAGGAACAACAATGCGAAAGTACAAACACACGAGTTATGAGAAGGCCGTCGTCTAAACTTGCAAAGGTCCGAAGAGGAGCTCCAAGTGCCAGTCCTCAACATCCTGAAAGTAGGCATAATACAGGCTGAGAAATCGCTACAAACCTCTGGGTCGATGGGCACAATGGAGATGCGCATCACAAAGGAGCCAAATTTATCAAGGCCTCCTAGTCTAGAAAGCAAGCAGCGAGCGTTCCTGAGTGGGTGAGAGAAGCTTTGAGGAAGGCGCAGAAACAAGGCTTCACCAACTTCAACTTCCATCCTCGTCAATCCGTTGACGAGGGTTTCACCGTTTCCATCCTTCCAGTCGAAGATGAGAGCTCCCAGTTTCCCTTCTGTGAAGACTTCAAGCTAAATCCAGAAGATTAAAGAAGTCAAGTGCCGTCACAAACCTTCACATCGATTTCGAACCAATGATAAACCTTTCCTAACTCCAGGAACGTGGTACTCATGGGATGAGCAATCGAGAGGCGACTTCCTCCATCCACGACAGTTGTCGGACCGTACTTCTTCACAAGTTTGAGCCAGTCGTCATCGGTTTCGAATTGGAAGTAGAGCTTCCATTCTCGTTTCCACACGCGAAACCCGCATCCTTCTCTCCATTTGCCAATCAACGAGTCAATCCTCTGGAAATCCACTGGCACGTGCTGAAGAAGGCGATTAGCTGCAAGAAATTCAAAGGACTTACCCAAGGCTCAAACTTCACGACACGAATCTCTTTGGGGGAGACGAAAAGGGAGGACAACTTCATTGGATGGGCCAGATATCCAACAGGACATTTCGTAGGGTATCCGGAAATTTCGAAGTATTGCCACTGGACGATGGCTTTGTACTTGTCCTTGATCACGTCCCACACTGCTTCACTGTTTTTGTTGAATTTTCTTGATGTGATTGCCTTCTCTTCGAAAGCTCCATCAGATTGTAGCCAAGCGTCGACGATGAGTTCGACTCCGTCAGGTTCAATAGTGATTTCTTCAAAATAAACTTTGAGTGGTCTTCCTCTTCGCTTTCCGAAGATGGAAGCGATGAGTTCGCATAGATCTTTCTGTGGGATAGAACAACTACTTCTGAGATTCTCCAAGAATGCTCCTCGTTTTATGGAATCAAAGACAAAGCCGTCGAACACGCGAAGAGGGAACATATTACTGTCCACACACACGCTGGCGAAGTCCTTCTGCGTCATTTGAGCCGCTTTCCAGAAGAGATCCACCAGTCCTTCGGGATGGATACCAGATTCATATTGGATGCCGAGGTAAGTCTCAGTGCTGGAATCGACAGGAAGACTCACTAAGCGCAGTACTTGGCGTATATCGGAGTCTATAGACACTCCTGGTAAATACAGCCAACCCGGATAAAGTAAAGCCTTGATGCGGAGCTCGTGAATCCATGCGTATCGCCAGTTTTTGAAGTCCCATTCTTCCGAACTTTCCTCGGAGAGAAGCTTATAGGCCGAAAGACGGATTCGCTGAGCCTTTTCTGCATCCTTCTCCCCACGCTGGAATCCTTGCAAGTGGACACAAATGTCAAGAAGGAAACGACGCTCCAGCTGGTCTTCGGACGCGATGCTCCAGTTATCCAGAGAATGACTTCTCGCGGCTACTCTGGCGATGGTTTCCACATCCTTACGGGGCAGGTAGTTGACGATCTCCTCGACGAGATCGTACGGCAGGTGATCCATGTTCGAGATTCTGAAATTGAGCGATAAAGGACGACTGATGACAGAAAAGCTAAGCGAGTCAGCGGAATACAAGAAAATGCTGTGGCGACAAAGATGAGGACCCAACCTACACATAGGACAAACGAACGAACGGGATCGACGCCAATAAATGAACGAACGCTTGGGAACACTTATCGTTCCGCGACCGAAATTGAACCCAAACGGCTTTTTCTACCGTATTTTTCAGGCATACATGAATTTTGAATGCGGGGCGGCTACGACAAAAATTATGTCGGCCATAATACTATGTACACAAATGCGCGCGCTAGCTCCTCAACTTGTGGTCTGCTCTCCTTCGATCCACACCCAATTAGTCCCACAGAATTAGTAAACGACGATCAAGTGCAGGCAACAGATGAAACATCAATCTCAAGAAGCACATCACCGACAATCAGGATAACCAGTAAGTAACAACCGTTGCAGGAACCACCCAACTTCGAAATAACAGATAAGTTCAGAGTGAGGTTTTCTTCTTCAAAATCTCTTGCTTAACTCAAAAATGACGCCCTGCATTGCCAAAAGACAGAAGCAGGAGCCTGCAGAAGAATAAAAAGGTTTGACGAGAGTGGGATTCGAACCCACGCCTCCGAAGAGACTGGTGCCTTAAACCAGCGCCTTAGACCGCTCGGCCATCTCGCCATGTGGGGCTGCATCGTGAGATTGACCTATGAGATGTGAGATGGGGAATCTTGGAACCGGTGAGCAACACTGCTTACGGCACCCGCTTGCTGCAATGGATGCCCACGCTTGTCAGAAGGCCGTCGCTGCTAAGAGGCCGGCAAGAAGCACTCGAAGGGCGCTTGGCGAGGAGGCTAACGAAATCCGCGACCGTTGTGACATCGAGATGCGCAATAATGCATTCGGCGGTGGCCGCGTCGACTCCCGGACTGCCTGAGGGCATCTACGGGAAGAAGGATCGCTCCGGTCTT